>JAJJKW010001719.1:0-37920 GCA_023805745.1 Isotricha sp. YL-2021b | reverse complement strand
TTTTTATATCTTTTTTTAAAATCAAATAAGTCGATTCTGTTGATAAGATATAATCCATCACAATTTAAATTTATACAAATAAACCTTTCTATAAAGAAAGTTTTAAAATGTTAATTTCATGAATTAGCTTAAAAAAAAATTACATTCAAAAAACTTTTTAAAATTTATTGAATCTTTTAAAGAAAAAGAAATTTATATATAATTAATGAAAGTTATCTAAGAAAAATATAATATTTGGTTGAAATAAATGATAATAAATTAAAAGTAGAAGATATTAGAACATTTTTAATAGAATTAAATAATTCATTAAAAGAATTAAAAGAAAAAATTCTATTTATAGAAATATAAAACATTTATAGATTATTTTTTATCATGATTTTCATGATTATACAATTAAATTATCTGGATTCAATTATTAGGTAAATGAGAAAAGTAAAGAAAAGCCCATTGAAATCATAAAAGTAAATTTCCAAAACCACAGGATAATGAAATAAATAGCTTATATGATTTATGGAGTATTGGTTCAATAGCTTATGTATTTTGGAGAAAGTTACATAAAAGAAATAATGGAATTGAAGAAATTTCTGATAATAAATTAAAAGATTTAATTCAAAAAACTCTCACAGACATATCTTATAGAATAACTTGGGAAAATTACTTTAATCACATATTTTTTAAAGATATTTCTTCAATAGACTTTAATTTAATAGAAATTGAAAAGTTAAATAGTACATTTAGACCATTTAATAACAATATTGTTGCAAGTCATAGAGAAATCTAAAATTAAAATAAATCCATTGATTCAAAAAATAAAAGAAAAATTAAAAAAATTCAATCAATAATGGAAATTTATATTTAACTTTGTGAATCATTAATAATTTCTATTTTTTGATTTTGAAAATAATAACTATTATTAATTATTTATTTTTACTATTAAAATATTCATATATCTTTCTAAGACTCTCAAAATTTTGTTTTTCTAGAAATACAAGAAAATTAAAAAGCGAATTTATATTTTTAATTTATATTTGTCATTAAAAAATTAAAATTGAAGAATTAAAGCGAAAGACAATTAAAAATCACAAAAAAGGAATATTTGAGAATTTGATTTGAATATTTCCTAAAACATATTTTTTGATGATAATTCTTGACATATCAAAATAAAAAATAATAAAAAAAAAATTTAAATCCAGAATTCATAAAAAATAAAATAAAAAAAATAAAAAACCCAGAATAAAATAATTAAAAAATGGGTTCTAAATGTTGCCCACATATTCCAATATCAGAACCAACACAAATATTAAATGATACGCCTCCAAGTGATGATTTATTAACAACTCAAAGAATAGATAATAAAAGAAAAAGTCAAAAAAATGAGAAATTGAAAGAAAAACCAAACAATGATAATTCAAAAAAAGAGAATTCCAAAAATGATATAGAAAATAATCCAAACATATCATCACCTCTTCAAAAAACAAAATCTCCAAAAAAGAATTTAGATTCATCAGGTCATTTAAGAAAAAAACAAAAGAATTTTTTTATAAATGAAAAAGAAAAAGATGAATTTAAAGAAGATTATGAAAAATCAGTATTAAAAATAATTCAAAAACATAATAGAAATAACCAAGATGAAGAATTAATATCAAATTGTTTAAAAAAACATTTTTTTATGAAAGATTTAGATAAACAAGCAAGAAAAGAAATAATAAGAGAAATGTCATTAGTTTCAGTAGATTCAAATATATATTTATTTAAACAAGGAGGAATAGGAAATTATTTTTATATTTTAAAAAATGGTTCTATTGAATTAATTTCAAGAAATGAAACGAAACAAATAAAAATTGGAGAAAGTTTTGGAGAATTAGCTTTATTACATGGAGCAAATAGAAGTTCTTCAGCAAAAACTTTAACAGAATGTTTTTTATGGGTAATGGAAAGAAAAAATTTTAGAAAAATAGTTGATCATATTACAAAAATGAATTATGAAGAAAATAAAAATTTTATAGAATCAATACCAATTTTAGCAAATATACATCATACACAAAAAACTATATTATGTTCTTTTTTATATAAAGAAAATTTTAATGATAATGATTATATTGTTAAAAAAGGAGATTTAGCTCATTGTTTATATATTGTAAAAGAAGGAGAAGTTGATTGTTCATTAAATGGAAAAGTTGTTAGAACTTTAAAAAAAGGAGATAATTTTGGTGAAAGAAGCATATTAATTGATTCTACAAGAAGTTTAGATTGTATTGCAAAAGGTAATTGTGTTTGTTATTCTGTTTCTATTTCTACTTTAAAAAATATGTTAGGTGATAATTTTAGAAATTCACTTTATTTAAATTTTATTAAAAGTGCTTTTAATAAAAGTAATATTTTTTGTCGCTTTAATGTTCAATTATTAGATAAAGCTTTTCATTTATTTAAACCTGTTAATTTAACAAGTAATGATATCGCTTTTAAAGAAAATTATGTTAAATCTAGTAAAATTGTTATTGTTATTGATGGACATTTAATTAATAATAAGACTAAAGAAATTGTTGCTAATAGAGGAACTATATTATTTCAACGTGAATTATTTGATAATTTAAATGATTCTACTGATTTTGATATTGTTCCTCAACCTGATTGTTTATTAGTTGAAACTGATACAAAAGAATTTTTAAATTTATTAGGTGGCTCATTTAAACAATTAATGGATCAAACTGAAATTATTAAATCTCTTTCTCAAATTTCAATTTTTAGAAATTTACCTAATGAAAAATTAGAATATTTAATACAAGTAATATCAGAAGAAAAATTTGCTGATAAAGATAAAATAGTAAATCAAGGTGAAGAAGGAGATAAATTTTATATAATAAAAAAAGGAAAAGTTAATATTTATATTAATGATAAATATATTAGAACATTAAATGAAAAAGAATGTTTTGGTGAAAGAGCATTATTTTTCAATGAGAAAAGAAGTGCAACAATAATAGCATTAGGAGAAGTAATATTATTTTCAATATCAAAAGAAGATTTTGAAAAAAATATTGAAAATAATATGAAAGAGCATTTAATGAATAGATTATATCTTCAAGATAATATGATAGAATTAAAAGATTTATTATTTAAACTTCAGTTAGGAACTGGAAATTATGGAAATGTATGTTTAGTTCGTAATAAAAAAAATAAATTTCCATATGCAATAAAAGCAATATCCCGTAATCAAATAAATCAAGAACAACTTCATGAAAATTTAGAATTAGAACGTTCAATATTATTAAAAATTGACCATCCTTTTATAGTAAAATTAGTAAAAAGTTTAAAAGATGAAAAAAACATATATTTCTTAATGGAATATATAAAAGGAAAAGAATTATTTGATGTAATTCGTGACATAGGATTATTAAACAAACCTCAAACTCAATTTTATGGAGCATCATTAATGTTATCAGTAGATTATCTTCATGAGAGAAAATTTATATTTCGTGATATAAAGCCAGAAAATGTGATAGTAGTTCAAAGTGGATATATAAAATTAATTGATTTTGGAACAGCAAAAGAAATATTAGATAGAACAAATACAATAATAGGAACACCTCATTATATGGCACCTGAAGTAATTTTAGGAGAAGGTTATTCATTTCATGTTGATATTTGGTCAATTGCTATTTGTATGTATGAATTTATATGTGGTGGTGTTCCTTTTGGAGAAACTGCTGAAGAACCAATGGATGTTTATTTAGCTATCATTAATGATAAAATGACTTTCCCTAATTTTTGCAAAGATTCTGATTTTAAATTACTTATGCAACAAATGCTTACTAAAAATCCTATCAGTAGATTAAGTAAATTAAGCCAAGTTAAAAATCATGTTTGGTTTAATGGATTTAACTGGGATGATTTAATTTCACTTAATATGGAACCTCCTTATATTCCTGTTTTAAAAAAAGATGTCGAAGAAAGTAAAGATATTTTATTTGAAGAATATATTAATAGCTTAAAAGAAGTTAAGGTTAAAAGTAAAATTGAACCTAAAAAACAAAGTGAATATGATAATTGGTGGAATAAATTTTAAAATAAAAAATTTTTTACAAAATGGAAAATTAATTTAATCTTTAACAAGAAATTATTATTTATTTCTTATAAATAAAATATATTATAAGGTTATTAATTGTAAAAAAGATAAAACAATTATTTATGTATTTTTAAAAATGAAAATTGAATTTTTTAACTCATAAAAAAATTTATAAAATATTAAAAAATGATTTTTTGAAATGGATATTATTACAATAACAATTTTAATTGAATTAAATAAGATAAAAAATAAAATATTCAATAAATACAGCAAATAAAAATATAATGACAATAGAAAATCAAAAAGAAATATTTATAGATAGGAAAGAATAAAAAAGAATAATATTTAAGAATACTAATAAAAAGATTAAAAGGATAATAATAACTTAATAATTGAACAATTAAATGATAAAATAGAAAACTATTGGAATAATAAAATAAAAAATTTAAATAATTGGAGATTAATAAATCATGTTTATACTTATAATGAGAATAGAATAAATGTTTTTTTTAAATAATAAAATTTAACTACTTCAAATAGATTAAAAAGATAATATTTTTTTATTATATATAATAAAAAAAATTATTAATTTATTTTAATATTTTTAACAAATATTCCTCGACATCCAAATTCATTTCCATAAAAAATTTTACTTTTATTAATTTCTTCTTCATGAATTTTTTTATTAGCCCAAATTTCAAATCTAAACATTATTTCTTTTGTTAAAAGAGTATTATCAACAAATCTAATTCCATTAATATACTCAGAATTCATTAATGTTTCACCAATTAAACCTAACATTAAATTATTCCAAAATTTGGGGACAATATTAAAAAATTGCTCTAAATTAGTTTCAATAATATAATCCATAATAAAAACATAACCTTTATCATTATTTTCATCTTCCCATTCTGGTTTAATCATTTTTTTAAATAAATTTATTGCAATAATTCTCTTTTTATCTTCAAAAAAACTATAAATATTAATAATAAATTATTATTACTATTTTATTTTTTTACCATCATAAAAAAGATTGGAGGGATTATTTCCATGATATACATTCCAAAATTGCCAAAAGTCAATTATTGTTTTAAAATTATATATTGGTTTTAATTCTGAATAATCAACTTTTTGATTTTTTCTTTTATTTCATAATTTTCCCAAAATGTCCATTCTCTTTTTAATTGTATTTTGTTATATTCTATTGTTTCTTTTTCTTCTATTAATTTGTCTTTTTCTTCTTCCATTTAATGATATATATTATTTTTTTCTTTTTTTTATAATTCCTTTTTTAAATTTTTTGAAATTTAAACATTTTTTTTATATTTAAAAAAGAAAATAAATTAAATATTTTCTTTTTCTAGATTAATATATTATCAATTTTTTTCATTTTTTATCTGAATAAGAGCTTTTTAAAGGTATTTTTAATTAAAAAAATTAAATAATTGATAATTATTTGAAATATATTTATTTTTACCATTTATTAAGTTTTTCAAGAGCACTATTTTTCTTTGTAAAATCTTTTTCATTTAATTTTCTATTTTTAGGAGTTGAAGAAATTGAATTTGAAAAATTACCTTTTTTTAGCATTAAAGCAAAATAATTTAATTCTTTTTTATAATATTGGTCTAATTTTTTTTCAGTTTTGTCAAAATTTATTTTTTCTATATTATCATTTTCAAAACCAAAAAAATCTTTTTGTTTTTTATAATTAAATAAATTAGTTGATTTAAATAAATTATTAGTCATCCATTCATTTTTTTTTGGTTTCTCTAAATCAGAAAATAAATCTTCATTTTTTTTAAATAATTTTTTGGTTTTAATTTGTGGAATTTTTATTGTTTGAGGAGTTTTTTTTAATGAGTAACTTTTATATTGTGAATAAGAAATTAAAGGTTTATTTTTTTTTATTTCATTCATTGAATCTAATAAATTAATTTGTTCATAAACTTCTTGGTATTTATTTATATTTTTATTATTTGAATTTGAATTTCTTACTTTTGAATCACTAAAACTGTCATTTAAAAAATTTTGAATTTTTTCCTTTGATGTTTCTAATTTTTTATTTCTTTTAATTGAATTAATTGGGGAGTTAATTAATTTGAAAATTTCTTTTAATTTTTCATCTTTTTGTAATAAATTATTTAATTTTGGTTTTTCTTTATTTTCAGAATTTTTATTTTCTTGATTTTCTTTTCCTATTATATTTACTTCTTTTACAACAGGTTCATTATTTATTTTTATTTCATTATTATTTTCTTTTTTTACTTCTTTATTGTTAGTTTCTTGTTCTTTTTGTTCATTCATTTTAAAAAATAAATTTATGATTTATTAATTAGTCTCTTAAAAAATTATATTAAATCCAAATTTTAAATTCATAATTGATTAATTCAATTTTTTAGATTAAATTTTTAATTATTTATTTTTTTAATTTTTTATTTATAATCACTTAAAGTATGTATATTTGAAGAAATACCTTTTCTTTTCTTAAAATCTTTTTCTTTCTGAATTTCATTCTCATTTTTAACAAAAAATTCAAAAATATCAAAATTTTCATTAATTTTATTACTATCTTTATTAGCTCCATTATTCTTTTTCTTTTTATTTTCAAATTTCTTTTTTTCTTCTTTCTTTTCTTTATTTTTTCTTTTTTTCATTTCCTCAATTTTTTTTTCTTCTTCTTCAGTGGGAGAAATTCTAATAAAAATTCCACCACATTCTTTTTGATGTTTATCAAACCATTTATCAGCTTTTTGAGGAGGTCTATTCATTTGTCTTCTTACATAACCATAATAAGGTTTTTTATTTCTACAAATTCCATTGCATCTCCAAACATATTTTGTATAATAATTAACTTCATTTATAAAATTATGATATACTGTTATATTTAATCCAGTATCTTTATTAATTTCTTTCATTTTTTCTTTAAAATATTTTCCATGACCACTTAAATCATCACTCATATCATATTTTTTTATATAACAATATGCATGAATCATTTCATGAAGAAGAGTCTCTCTTACTTCATTTAATGTTCTATATTTTAAAAGAGATTCACTTAACCTTATTGTTGGAATTCCTTTGTATACACTAAATACTCCTGCGCATGAAGTCATTTTTGATGACCATGATAAACTTATAAATCCAAGTAAATTTTCAAAATATAATTGATTATATATTTCAAAGTATTCACATATATTAAAAGTTTCTTCTTCATAATTAAAGGGTTTATTAGAAGTTTCTGATATAATATCGGAAGAAAAATTTAAAATATTTAAAGGAGATAAATCTGATTGTTGGGAATTATTAGTTTTTGTAGTTTGGGTTTTAATTATCATTTTGAATTTAAATAATAATTTAATTATTTTAGTTATAATTTTTAATGAATGATTTAAAAGAAGCTTTAACAAAAGATTATGAGAGTGCAAGAATTTCAGGTAGAAAATCAATAGGTTTAGAATATTCATTAAATGGAGAATATAACACATTAAATGAACCAATATTAATATCTCTTGTATATAAAACTTTTATATAATATTTTAAAAAGAAAAGAGAATTAGTTAGAATATGTTATAAAACTCAATATGCCATAATACCAAGATTTACAGCTTCAGAAAATGCTAATCTAAAACAATGGGATTTATGGGGACCATTATTTTTCACTATATTTTTAAGTTATTTTTTATCTGCTTCAAAAGATACTGAAGAAATGTCAGAAACTTTTATTTTAGTTTTTACATTAATGTGGATTGGAGGAACAATAATAACAGTAAATTCAATATTATTAGGTGCTAATATGTAAAAAATTTATAATATTATTTAATTTTTATTTATTTTTAGTTCTCTTTTTCAATCTTTATGTGTTCTTGGTTATTGTTTATTTCCTATTTTACTTTGTTCAATTTTGTATTATTTTCTTAAAATTTATTTAAATTTTGGAATTAGATTATTAATGGCTTTAATTACTTTTTTTTGGTGTTGCTTATCTTCTCTTGGTTTTATGAGTGATATTGTTGGGAATGAAAAAAAAGGACTTGCACTTTTTCCTATTTGTTTATTTTATTTTGCTTTTACTTGTTATTTACTTTTATAAATTTAATATATAGTTAAAATGAGTTTTATTAATTTATTATAAGCAAAGAAAAATTTAAAATATTACATTATTATTTATTTAATATTAATTAAAATATTGTTAAAAGTTCATTTCTTTATTTATTTTTTATAAAATAATGGATAATTTATTTAAGAAAAAAATAAGTGAACTTCAATTAAATTATAAAGGATTTGATAGTTCTTCAACAATAAGTGCATTATTAAAAGATAATAAAATTCAAACTCCTTCTCCAAGGAAAATGAAAATTAATTTTTTAAAAGATAAAGATACAATTCTTAAACTAACAAATTCTTCTTTAAATAATAATGAAGTGTTAACAAATGTAAATACAGAAGAATTTTTTGATGAAATGAATGAAAAAGAAGAAAGTAAAGAAATAAAAGAAAATAAAGAAATAAAAGAATATAAACAAATAAAAGACAATCAAGAAATAAAAGAAAATAAAGAAATAAAAGAAGAAGGAAAAAAAGATGAAAGTGCATTGGTTTTTCCAATAAATAAAAAAAGAAAAAGAAGGATTATTCAAGATGATGATTCTAATCAAAACGCAAATAAAAGTATTAATTTTATTCAAAAAAAAGTAGATAAATTAACTCCTCTTCCTTCTTTTAAAATAAGTGCAAATCTAATGGAATATAGAAAAAATTTAAAAAGTTCAGTTATGCAAAGAAGATTAGAATATAATACAAAATTAAAAAGAATAAATAAAATTCAAAATAGTGAAAAAGAAATAAAGTTAATTCAAAGATTTTGGAGATTATATTATAAGAAAAATATTTTAAAACATATTTTTTTAATTCAAAGTTATTATAAAATGCATTTTCAAATGAGAAAAATTCAAAAAAAAAAAAAAATATATTTAGATTTAATAAAATCAATATATATATTAAAAAAAATAACTTGGAAAAAATTATATTTTTTATTTATAGATAAATTAAATAATTTATTAAAAAAGGAAGAAATAGGAATTCAAGTAGAAACTTTAAAAGAAGAAAAAATATATAAATCAATTTGTTTAAAAACATTTCCAAGACCTTATCATGAAATTGGAACAAATATATTATATATTCAAACAAAAATCAAAAGAAAAAATTATTCTCTTGAGATTTCAATTAATAATACTTCTCAATTAATGTATGATGGAAATACCGGAAGATTAATTTCATTAAATAAAACAATAAATCAAGAAAAAATCAGAAAGAATATGAGATTAAATTCTTTTAGAAATTCTCATATACATTTATTTAATAATCATAAGGGAAGTAAAACTTATACATTTTTAAATAATAAAAATACTTTTACTAATAATTATGATAAATTAAATCGTGGGAAATATATAAAAACATTAAAGAAAAAAGTTATTTTTAATAACTGGTATTATATTTCAAAAATTAATAACTATGAAATTAAAAAATTATTTTTAATCCAAAGAAGTATAAAAAAGTATTTAAACAATTCAAAATTCAAAAAATTAAACAAATCAAAAAGAAATTTTCATATAAAATTATTTATTATATTATTAATAAGTAATTTAACAAAAAATATTAGAAATGCTATAGTAATATTGTTCAAATATAAATATGAGACAATAATTAAATATTTAGAAAAAAAAATAGAAAAAAATCCTTCATTCAAATTCATTGAAGTAAGAAGGGGACCCAAGCATGAAAAATCAAAAACAAATTATATGAACTTTATAACTTCTAATAAACCAATTTCTATGGTAGAAAAAACAAGTAGTACAATAATTAATGATGAGACAATCTATGTTAATGTGAAATATGTAAATAATAAATATATTATTAAATCAATTAAAAATTCTTTGGATTCAAAAGTTTAATTTAACAAAAATAATATATATTTTATTATTAATCACTCAATATATATATTATTTGTTAAATTATCTTAAAAATTCTTCTTTCCAAAAAAACAAATTGCATTAGAAATCCAAAACAATATTTTTTAAAACTGTTCAAATAATAAAACATATATAATTATCTATCTATTTAAAAACAATTATTATTTAAACTGTTTGATATAAGAATATGTCAAAGCTAGAAAAATTATATTTTCTAAATAAAGGATTAATGGAACTAATAAAATTATTTACAGAAAATATTATGTAAGATTATCTTTAGTTGCTCATATTTATTGAAAAAAAAATGTGGTCATTGTGTTGAAATTAGACCAAAAAAAGATGATAAATGAAAAAAAGAAAAATATAATTATATAAAAAAAAAAGAAAAAAGGAAAAGAAAAAAAAATAAGTTAAATTAATATAATATTAAATAAATATTTAATAAAAATAATAAATAAATAAATAAAAAATAAATAATTTTTAATATATATATGTTTTTAAAATTGATTTATCTAATATCTGTCAAAAAGGATTTTTATATTTTTGTTATATTTTTTTTTGTGTTTTTTTTTTTAACTTTTTTATTATGAATTTAAATTATTTTAATTTAAAGAAAATCTAATTTGTTTGTTTATTATTGTATTTAAATAATAAATTATTATTTGATAAATGGAAAATATAAATGTAATAAAAAGAAAAGGAAATAGTAATGTTGGTTTTAGCAAATCTTCATCTACAGAATTTATTAAATTAGATATTAATAAAAAAAAAAAAAAAAAATTTAAAACAAATATATTAGTATTAAATCGAACTCATAATAAAAATAAATTAAATAAAAAAACTAAAATAATTGGAAGTATTAATCAACAATTATTAGAATTAGGATATTCAATGGAATGTATAAAATATTGTTATGAAAAATATAAATTTGATTCCTTAGATAAAGTATTAAATATAATATTGAAAGATTATGATACAGGAAAATATAATCATAATTTTTTTTCTATAAAAAATTATCAAAAAATTTATGGTAATATAATAACAGAAATACCAAAAGAAGATTTTGATAAAGTATGTATTATTTGTAAAGATTTAGAAAAATATCATTTAAATTATATTGAAAATCAATCAAATAACCAAATCCAAAATAATAAAAATAATAACTCTGGATTTCCTTTTTTAAAAGATTATTCAAGTAATTGTTTGAGTGAATTAAAAAATTCAAATAATGAAAAAAACTTAGAAAATTTTAAAAAAAAAGAAAATTTCAAAACTTGTTATCCTCATATTCAAATAAATATAAATTTAATAAATAACATAATAAAAGATTTAGAAACAAAAAAAGAACTCTGCTTAATATGTTATGCTACAGAATTAAACAATGATAATTCATTGAAAATGGAATGTGGACATAGATTTTGTTATGAATGTTATAGACATTATATAAAAGACAAAATAGAAAATGGAAAAGTTAATATAAAATGTTTAATGGCTGGATGTATATATGAAATACCAGATAAAATAATAAAAAGGTTTACAAGCCAAGATTTATTTAGAAAATATATTAAATTTAAAAAAAATAGTTTATATAATGATAATTTAAAAAAAGGATTAATTCCATGTATTCACCCAGATTGTGAAGAATGGATAAATTATAAAGAAGGAGATGATCCAAATGTTACTTGTAATCAAGGACATAGTTTTTGTTCAAAATGCAAACAAAAGCAACATAAAGGGAAAAGATGTAGATTATTTGATAAAAATATTCATAAAGATTCTAGAATCAAACCTTGTCCAAATTGTAATTATTTAATTGAAAAAACTAATAAAGATAATAAAATTATTTGTCCTATGTGCAATTATACTTTTTGTTGGTTATGTTTAGGAAAAAGTAGTAGGTTTCATTATTATATTATTAATATAAGAGGCTGTCCTTGTTTAAGATATGCTGATCCAAAAAACAGTAAAATATTAAATAATAGTTTTCTTCAATGTATTTGGTTTTTTATTTCTTTTATTTTTACTTTAATTGCTTTTTGTCTTATTGCTTTTTTATATCTTTTTTTTGGAGCTAGTTATGAATTAATTAAATATTATAATCAAAGAAAAAACCATGAAAATGATTTAGATAGTGAAATTAATTTATCTGATCTTGTTAATAATGGTAATGGAAATTCTAATGATAATTTTGGAATAAGAGGAAGTAATAATAATAATCCTGGAAATGAGAATTCTGATAATGAAGAGAATAATCATAAATATAAGAAAGATTATTTAATTTATTTTTTACTTTTTATTGGAGGAATTATTTTACAACCTTTTTTTCTTGTTTATAAATTTTTACAAACTTTGATGGAATGTTACAAAAAATTTGGATGTTGGTTCTTCTATATGGGAAATTATTAATCAAAAAAAAGGAAAGATTATAATAAAAATAAAAATATCGAAACAAAAACTTTAAATATAAATTGCTAAAAATATTCTATATTATTAAGATTTAAATTTATTTAATATATTAAATATTCAATTAATAATATTAAAAAGTTCAAAAAAATATCAATATTAAAATATTCAAAGAAAATATTTATGAGTATATTTTGATATATTCATATAATTTTTTTTTTACAATAATTAAAAATGAACTATTTTTTAAGATGATTAATTATTTATTAATTTTTTAAATAGATATAATATAAAGTTAGAGTGAATTTGTTTTTTCTAATTTTTTAATGTAATTTTGTTTTAAAAATAGGTTTGATTATGGTTTGTTCCATTAATGAAAAATCATTTAATTTTTCATCATCTTCTTTATTATATAGAATAGGAATAGATTGAGTTAAATCTAATTTATTTAGTGCTAGATAAGTATCATTATCCATAAAATTTATACTTTTATTTAATTTAAATAAGCAACCTTTATTTTTTTACCTTTTAAATAAACAATTGAATATGATTATAAGATGGAGTTGAATAATATTTATCATAATCTAAAATATTAATAGATTTATTTTCTGTTTTGTGATTTCCTTTTTTAAGAAATATTAATTTTCTTCTTATCTTTTTTTTTTCTTCTGATTTTGAAATTTGATTCTGTAAAAGATTAAAATCTAAAGATTCTGAATTAATTAAAGAACCAATATCGACTTTCTTTAATTTTAAGTTATTTAATTTATTGAATTGAAAATAAATATAATTTACATCTTTCATAATTTTATTTCTATTTAAATTTTAATAAATATTTTTTTCAATTTAAGATGTTTTTGAGAAAAACTTTGTTTTTGTTTAAATTTCAAATTTTCTAACTTCAAAATTTTATTTTTTTTTGTATTTAATCTAAAAAAAATAGTTGATAAAACTTTTTTATTTATTTTTGGAATATAATATTACTTTTTTCATTTTTTTTTCCATTAAAAAAATAAGAATTTAACAAAAAAATATGAAAACAATATTAATTAAAAAACAATCTTTGAATAAGTTTTGATTTGATAATTCATAATTTTTTAAAGAAAATTTCATAAACTTCTATTATTCCCTAAAATAAAATCAATCTTTTTTATCTTATATTTAAATTATTTTTTCTATTTTATGAATATATATCAAATACTTTCTATACATAATAATAATTTTAATAATCAACAATAAATTATAATAATTATTTTAATTTAATCTGTATCAATTATTTTTTTAAAATTTTATATTTAAATTTAATTAATCATCAGTTTCTTTAATTCTTTTTTCTAATTCATATATTTTTCTTTTTAATCTTTGAATAGGTTCATTTAAAGAATTATATGATTGAGAAGAACGAAATTCTTGTTTTATATTGTTATTTACAGAAGAATTAAGATCAGAAAAATTAAATATATTATCAACAGAACTTTGAATACTGTTATTATTACTTAAAAATTTAAATTTTAAAATATTTCTATGAAGATAATTTGAATTTATATTATTCATACTATAAACTGGATGAATAAAATTTTTATCTATTTTTAAATTTGAATTATTAATTTTTTCTTTTTCAAGATTTAAATTTTGAATATTTTCATAATATTTTTCTAAATTAATTTCTCTTTTATTATTAATTTTCTTTTCTTTATCAAATTTATCTTCAAATTCAACATCATTTCCAAGAAAATTTGATAATTGTTTTTTTAAAATAATATTTTCTTGTCTAATATCATCTAAAGAATCTTGAGTAGAATTAATATTTTTAATGTTTGAATGTTGAATATTAATAATATCTTTATATTTCATTAAATCATTAAGCATTTCTTGATTATCATTCATTATTTTATTGATAAAAGAATCTAAAGTTGAAATTATAGTTGAAGAATTTTTTTCATTATTTTCTTTATTTTCTTCATCAAATATTAATAAATTTAAATCTTTAGAATTTATTATTTGAGATTTCTGAAATAAATTTAAATTAGAATTAAAAAATTCGAAAAAACTTTTTATTATTTTTCTTTCTGAATCTTTTTCTTTTTTTGGTTTTTTCTTACTTGATGAAGGATTTTTTAATTGTTTATTGTTTATTTCTTCATTTTTTTTTTCACTTTCTATTAATTGACTTTTATATTCCAATATATTTTTTTCTAAAGAAGATATTTTTTCAGATAATGAATTTAATAAATTTTCCTTTTCTTTTAAATTTTCAATTAATTGATTATTTTTCAATTTTAAATTTGTATTTTCTTTTTGTAAATTTCAATTATGATTTTGAAGTTCTTGATTAAAATTTTCATTAGGGGAATAATTTTTATTCAAATTGAAATTTTGAACTATTTTATTATTTTCTTTTTCAAAATTTTTATTACTTCTTTTTGAAAAATTGATGATAGAATTTGTTCTATTTTTTAAAATAGCAAATTGATTTTTATAATCATTTATTATATTATCAATTTCAAAAACAAATCCTTCATTATAGTATCTATTATTTTTTCTGTCTTCTGACATTTTTTAAAAGATAGTTTGAATTTTACAATAAAAATTAATTGAATTTAAAATATATAATTAAGAATTAAACAATTTTTCAATTGGATTTAAATTTTTATTATTTTTATCTAAGAGAGAAAGATTTTTATTATTGTTATGGGTAAATGACTTTTTATCAAAGAAATCATCATTTCCCATAAATAAACTTTCAAATCTTTTATTTTTAATACAATTTTTTTTTTTTCTATCAAAATTATCAAAATATCTATTTATTTCTTGAATAAATCATTATTATGATGAACTGAATTTTTTTCTTTACTTTTTTTATCAATTGATAAAAGATTAAAACTTTTATTATTGTTTATTTCAATTGGAGAAAGAAAAAAAGGATTTTGTTTATTTAGTAAATTATTATCATTTTCATTAAGTAATGTTATTGAATTAAAATCTGGTTCTGAAATTGTTTTTATTGATTTATTTAGGTCTTTATTTTCTACCTTTTTATGTTCTCCATAAATTTGTTTTAAATTTTGTTGCTTTTTCTGAATAAATTCAATTTCTTCATCAAGTTTTTTTTGTAATTCTTCTATTATTTTTTTATGTTTTTCAATATTTTTATATTCATTTTTAATAAATTCTACTGATTTACTCGTTATTTTTTGAATATTATTTTCTTCAATTTCTTTTTCTAATATATTCACAATATTATTAATTTCAGCATGATTAATTTGTTTTTTTTCTTTATACTGTTTTTTATTATTTAAATAAATATTTTCATTTAAATTAATTTTTTTTTTTCCATTAAATAAATATTTTTGATTATCATATCTTTGATTATTTAGCCAAGAAAAAGGTTTTTTTTCATTTTCCTCTATAATTTCTTTTATTTTTTTTTCATTAACTTTTCTAAAATTATCATCATTATTATTTAAATAAAAAATAAGTAAATTATAAATTTCTACTAATTGAGTTCCTTTTTTAATTATTTTATTGTCTTCATCTAATATTTGAATTTTATTTTTTTCAATTTTAAATTTCATTTTTATAAGTTTTGGACCTTTTTCAATATTTTCATTTATCATTTCGCTAAATAATCTTTTCTTTTTATTTTCATTTGTATTATAATTATTCTTCTTGATTTCTCCATGAATGAATTGATCAATTTCTTCTGAATCAATAATACTTAAATTTAATTCTCTGTTTATTCTATCTATCATTCTTTTTTCGAATTCTAAATAACTTTTTTTAATATTATCAATTCCAATACAATTTGAATTTAAACCTTTTAAGTAAGAATCATTTGAAAGATTAAAATAATGATATTGTTCATATATATAACCCATTGTATTATATAATTGATAATTATTTGTACAAATTTTTTTTTTAAATAACATTTCTAAAATATGAATATTATCTCTACATTTATCAATATAAAAAATCCAAAATGCTATATAAGAACTTTCTGTGTAAAATTGTTTTTCATTATTCATATATTTAGTGAAATATTCAATTAAAAGGAAAATTCTTAATAAATCATTTTTCTCCTTTGGAATTATTTTTCTAATAAATTGAATATAATTTGTCCAAGCTTTTAATTTAGTTATTTTATATTGAATAGGATTTAATATCATTTCATGAATTTTTTTTTCATCTTTTATTAGTATATCAATATCTTCATTTGAATAAATTGAATTTATTGGAATATAATTATAAAATTGAGAAATATAATTAAAACTTGTGTCATTTTCAGGGTAAATTAAATTAGGTAAATTCATACTCGTTTGAAATTTTTTCATATTTTAAATTTTAAATTTAAATTTTTGAAAAAAAAAATAATAAAATGAAAATATTAAAATAATAATAATAAACCCTCTAAAAAAAATAATATACATTTCAAAAAAATGACTACTTATCAAACAACATACTCAAACATATCTAATTTATCAAAAAAAGAAAGAAAAGAAAAAGAAATGTCATTTCCTTTTATATCTCCAAATTCCAATTTAGGAAATTTTGATTCATGTGGTCAAATAGTGTCCAAGACTGATCAAGGAAATAAAATAAAATTTTGTCCAATATGTGATTATCCTATGATAGTAAGAATGCAGATTTTACCATGTGAGCATTTAATGTGTTATAATTGTACAAAACCAAAAAAAAATTATTGTTATATTTGTGAAGGAAAAATAAATAATATAATAAGATTAAGTGATTCTACTAAATTATATGAATGTGATTGGCCTGATTGTTTTAGATTTTTTACTAATATTGAAAAATTAAGTAAACATAGAATTACTGTTCATAATCAATTTGGAGAAAATTCAAATTTATTAAATATGAATATGAATGTATTTAATATGAATAATATGGGAAATATTAATAATATGAATGGAATGAATATGGGAATGGGAAATAATTTTATGGGATATAATAATATGAATTAAGCTTTTTTTTGAAGTTTATATCTATTTATATTTTTGTTCCTTCTTTTTATTTTATTTTTTTGTTGATAAATTTTCTTATTTTTTAGGTTTTTTTTAGTTATAATGTTAATTAAAGATATTTTTATTATTAAATTAATTATGAATTGTATATTTTTTTTAATATACTTTTCAATTTAAAAAAAGAATTATTTTAAATAAAAACCAAATAATTTAAGCAAAAATTTCTTAAAAACGACCATAAAAAAAATTAACTTAAAAAAAATGAAAAAATTTCAAATTCAAATATTATTAACATTTATCTTAACATTCACTTTGATTAGAAAATCAAACTCAAAAACATCATCTAGAATGAAACTACGAACATTAAAATCTCAAAAAGGTAGAATTCCTTTAAAAAAAATAAAACTACCAAAAGATTATCTTCATTCTTTTATAACAAAAATACAATCAAAGCTTCTTTCTTCTAATTTAAAAGTTAGTTTTGTTCAAACTAAAGCACAAACAAAAATAAAATCAGGAAGTAAAAAAATTCCAATGAGAAATTATGATAATTCTTTATATGTAGCAACAATAGGAATAGGAAACCCAATTCAATCACTTCCAGTTATTTTTGATACTGGAAGTGGAAATTTATGGGTAACGTCATCAAGATGTGATTCTAATTCTTGTAAAATAAAAAAAAGTTTTGATTCAAATTTATCTTCATCTTATGAAAAAATAGGAACTGGATTAGAAGTAGAATTTGGAACTGGGTTAGTTAAAGGAGAAATAAATTCAGATAATTTTAATTTAGGAAATATTGAAATTCCAAATCAAAGTTTTGGAGAAATTATTAAACAAGAAGGTGATGTTTTTAATTCAAAAATTTTTTCTGGTATTTTAGGTTTAGCTTATCCTTCTTTAAGTGCAGATGAAAAAACTTGTATTTTAGAAAATATTATGAAATATGATTTACTTAAAGAAAATATTATGAGTTTTTATTATACTTTAGATGATGAAGATGATGGTGAAATTACTTTTGGTTTTACGGATAAAGAAAAATATGAGGGAGATATTAAATTTTATAATGTAATTGATAAATTTTATTGGACAATTAAGTTAGATGATATATTATTAAATGGAAAAAGTATAAATGTATGTAAAGATAATGATTATTGTAAAGCAGTTCTAGATACTGGAACAACATTATTTACAGGTCCTAGTCATGATTTAAAAAATTTATTAAGAAAAATAGGAGTTAATAATAATTGTAATGGTTATGAAAATGCTCCAACGATTACTTTTATTTTTGATGGTGATGAATATAGTATTAGTGGTAATGAATATATTTTAAAAGAAGAAATGAATGGAATTCAACAATGCTCTACTCTTATGATGCCAATGGATATTGAAGAGCCTCATGGTCCTCTTTGGATTCTTGGTGTTGTTTTTATGAGGAAATATTATACTGTTTTTGATAGAGATAATGATAGAGTCGGTTTTGCACTTTCTAAAAGACAAAAAAAATTATAAATTTTTTAAAATTTATTTTCATTTTTTTATTTTTTTATTTATTCTTGGAAAAATAAATTAATGATTTATTAATGTTCTTTATATATAGAGATAATATATTCCAATTATTTTATTTATTTTAAATAGTTAAATGTAGATAAAATTCATTTTTTTAAAGTCTTTATTTTATCATTTTTACATATTTTGTATGTTTGCAAATAAAAATAATACTAATAAACAATTACTTAGTTACTATTAGATAAAACATATATAAATAAATACAAAAAACTATTTTTCCATTTTTCATATAAAGTCACAATTTATTAATTAAAATCATAAATAATTTATACCAAATTATCCCATAAATTTTTCATAATTTTAATTTTTTCAATTTCTTCTGGTGTATAATAAAAATTAGTTTTTGCTTTATTACCATGATTTTGAATTGCTACAATATCATATGAACTTGCAGCTTCTTCTTCATTTCTATAATTTCCAATATATCTTTTTTTTTTATTTATCATTATTAAAACTTGCCATTGATTTCCATTTTTTGAAACTCCTCTATATTTACTTCCTCTTTGTCCTCTTTTTTTATTTTTTAATTTTTGATTTTCTTCTAAATTTATATTATTATTATTAATTTTATTATCTATTTTTTTTTTTGAAATATTATTATTTTTAATATTATTATTATTTCCATGACAATATACTACTTTTTTATTTTTTATTGTTCTTATTATATTTTCCGGAGTTTGGTAAATTGATTGAAGGGAATTTGGTAAAAAATAATTTTTGCTTTTAACCTTTCTTATATTTCCTAAATAATAATTATTTGTGGGATATGTTCCACTTAATAATCTTTTTTGATTTAAAAATACTATTTGATTATTTAAGCTTAATATATTATGAGATATTTCGGATATTAATTTTTGACATTGTTCGATATATTTTTGAAAATTTATGTGAATATTTAATCTTAAATGCCTATAAATATTATTTTTTATTTACTCTAATTTCATTAAAGAATGTTCAGACATTTTTTAATTTAAAATATATTAATTAAATAATATAATATTTTTTCATTTAATTTTTTTTATTTATTTAAAAGTTTCTTTTATATTTTAAAATCAAAAAAAGAATAAACATTATTTTTGTAATGGAAAACAAAGTAATATAATGAAATAAATATTTATCAAATCAAATTTAAAAAGGGAAAAATTAAAAAATAATCTAAAAATAAAAAAATTGAAATTGATAATAACAACATATATACAATAAATAAAAATTAATAGTTCCAAGAAAATTAAATGAACCCAAGAGAAAAAATAATCATTATGTTTAGAGGAATTCAAAGATTAAAAGACAAAACAATTCTAATATTAAGATATATAAGTAATGTTATTAAATAATAATTAATAAAAATAAGAGTCATAATAATTACCATAATAATGAAAATAAAGAATAAAGAATAAAGAAATAATAATTTAAAATAATTAAAAATATAATTTATTATAATTTTTCTAATTATTTTTGTGTTGTTATTTTTAGTGTATTATATATAGATAATTTTTAAAAAAAGATTCAATAATCCTGAAGAAGGATTATTAAATTTTAATCAATGCTTTAAAAATATATTATTCAAATTTGTTTCATATAATTAATTCCCTATTTTTTTTTTCGAGATTTTTTTTTTTTGTGAATAATACCTTTAAAAAAAATAATTATTAAAATCTTTTTTCTAAAACAACAATAGACTTCATTTAAAAATAAAAATTGTAATAAGTTAAAAATTTTGTGAAATTATATTGTTTCCATTAATATCATCCAAATTATGAAAAGTCAATTTATCATTATTCATTTTTGATTAATTAAAAATTTTATAATTATTTTATATTATTGTTTTATATTAATCAAAAAATAAATTATAAACTTATATGTACAACACAATTTTTCTACAAATAAGAATTAAGAAATCTAAAAGAATTCATAAAGATAGATAAAAAATGATAATCTTAAAATAAAGTTGACAAATATTATTACATATTAATTCATACAAAGGTTTTTTAATTTTTTTTTGAATAAAATTGATTATTTACATTATTCATATAATTCATCATCATCAATTGATATTGTATTTGTTGAAATTGATTAAAATTCAATGGAGAATTATTATCTCCAAAATTTCCTACATTATTTATTCCATGAGGATTATACCTATACAAATTACTATTATTAAAAAATTGATTATGATAATTATTGTTGACTCCAATAAAATTATTATTATTATTATTAGAGATCATATAATTATTCATTTGAATAAAATTCACATTTCCAATAGTATTATTTTTAATATTATTTCCATTTTTAAATTTATTACCATTACTATTGTTATTACTTGGGCTATAATTTTGACCATAAATATTATTTATCATTGAAGTAAATTCAGGATATCTTTCATTTAATTTTGTAATTAATCTATTTCCAAAACTTAAACTTTTAATTTCTTCATACCAAGAAGCAATATATCTAATTAAATTTAATCTCACTTCAGGAGTTACTATACTTAAAATTCTTTGAACAATATAATTCCCATATTGATCAATAATTAACTGATGTAAATTTTTTTCTTGATTAATGATATTTTTTATAACTTCTTTACTTTCAGAACTTTTAATAAATAAAAATTTTTCTATAACATTAGAAGCATATTTTTCTTTACATAATTTAATTAAATCATCCATAATAACCTTAACAATATTTTTATTAACAATTTCACTATTTAATCCAACAACATATTGGATAACATAATTACCAAATTGATCACTAATTAATTGATTACAATATTTATTGGATAAATTAAATAATTTTTCTTTTTGTTCTGTAATTCCTGCCTCAATACATTTTTGAATAACACAACAACCATGTTTATCTTTACATAAAGGAATAAAATTATTATAAACACTTTCAAACATTTCTAAATTTTTTGGATATTTTACAACATTTACATATTTTATTATTATGTGACTACTGTTACTATCACTTGATAATGAAACTATATTTGATATAATTAATTTATTTAAAGTATTAAATAAGTTATCATATCTATTTTTAATATCTTTTAAATCATTTTCTTTGGACAATATTTCTAATAATTTTTGAATTACTCTTGTTCCATAAGTTGATGTCGCTATATAACTAAATTTTAATGAAATTAATTGACTGAATTTTTCTAA
This sequence comes from Isotricha sp. YL-2021b, assembly GCA_023805745.1. Classification (NCBI taxonomy): domain Eukaryota; phylum Ciliophora; class Litostomatea; order Vestibuliferida; family Isotrichidae; genus Isotricha; species Isotricha sp. YL-2021b. Next base: position 15,776 of record JAJJKW010001719.1, on the reverse strand, counting down.
TTTTTCTATACTAATATTATCTAACAATTTTTGGACTACATAATTTCCAAATAAATCAGTGCTCATTGTCATTAATTCATAATATAATGATTCAAAAATGTCATCAGAGATTTTTGGGTTTTCATCAATTTTTTTTTGAATTAATCTACAACCTGTTTGATCCCTTATAAATGATGGTGCATGAGAAATTATTTCTAAATTTATTTTTTCTTCTTCTAATGATAAATTATTCTTGAATATATTTATATTATTATTATTATTATTTATTGGACTATTATTAATTGTTTTGTTAATTTGAAAGTTTTGTTGGTTATCATTTATATTTGGAATTGAATTATTATTTTGAAATTTTGGATTATTATTATAATTTAAATTATTATTATTAAAATTAATATTTTGATTAATGTTTTTATTTGATAAATTAAAATTATTATTTAGAAAATTTAAAGTAAAATTATTATTTTTATCTTTTGGAGAAAAAAATTCGTTTTCTTCTTCATCTTCATTATAATTATCATTATTTTGAATTTTCATGAAATTATTATTTTCATAATTATAATTCACATTTTCATCATTAATCGAATTATTATTATCTAATATAAGACTTCCATTATTTTCATCATCAACAATATCCAAAATATATTTTTCTCTTGGATTGTCAACATTTCTGTTTCTTAAAGTAAAATTATTATTATCACTATAATAATTAAACAACATATTGTTTTTTGAATTGTTATTATTCACTTTCAAATCTTTATCATTATTCAACATATTTAATTCACTTTTTAAAATATAATTACTTTTTGTTTCTGGTATTTTAGCAGAATATGCTTTATTTTGCATTTTTAAATAAGAAGAAGGATCATTCATTTCAATTTTTTCTTCTTTGACAATTAAATTCTTTTTTTTAATTTTCAAATCAAAAGATTTATTTAAATGCTTTTGAAATTCAGTTTTAGATTCTTTTAAGTTACTTTGGGAATTTATATGAAAAAAATCATAATTGATATCATAATCTTTTTTTAATTTTTCAAAATCATCTGATTTTGATGATAAATGATGATTGTTAAAAAAAGCACTACTTTGAATATTAAAACCATTTAAAAATAATTCATCTTCGTTTTCTTTATTTAAATCATTATTTTCTTCCTTATGAAGAAAATTTGAAGATTGAAAAGTATTTGATTTAAGTATCATTTTTTTAGATATTCAGTTAATAAATTAATTATAAAAAAAATTAAAAATATTTGAAATTTATTTTTAAAGGTTTTTATTTAAAAAGCTTCCATGAGAAAAGATAATAATTTAAAATATTAATAGTACTTTTAATCGCATTTAAGTTGCATTAAAATTAATTAAATATTATTATCGAAAGAAAGTTATGCAATGAACTTAAAAAATTAATTAATTTAAACATATAGATTTTGACTAACTAAAGAAAAATATTTTCTATATTATTGATAGATGTTTTCATAAATAAAATTAATTTTCAAATTTTTATTTTTTTAAAATTTAAAACTAAAAAAAATCGTATTCAATAAATTTGAAAATTATTATTAATATGGTTATTCATTTATACAACTTTATTAAAAAGATATCAAAATAAAATTTTCAAATTTTTTGATTTAAAAATATAATAATGTTTAAAAAAATATATAAAACTATAAATAAAAATTTTTAATCTAAATAATTTTAGTCAAAAAAATTTGAAAAATTATTTATAAATTCAAAAGATATAATAAGTTAATTTATATTATATTAATGAAAAATAAATGATAAAATGGATTAAAAGGAAAATTCAAAGATTTAATGAAATACAAAAACAAATCAAAAAGAAATGAAAAAAAGAAATTAGATAATAAAAATTGATTGTGTTGTCAAAATTTTCTTATTCCCTCTCCCAAAGGCTATATTTTTATGATAAAATTTTTTAATCACTCAAGGTAGGAATTCTAGATAATTTGTCCAAGAGAGAGTAGGATAGGGAGAAAATTTCGTCAATAATTTTTATTCGAGCAAATGAACAACTGTAATTTATAAAAAATTTAAAGAATTTAATATTATATTTTATTATTTTATTTATTTGTGATAAGGTTATTATTAAATTAAACTATGGCTGAGGACTTTATTTAAAGGAAAAATAACGTTCAGATTCATAGTTAACATCAAAATTATTTTCAAATAGATACACATTTTTCTTAAGAAATAAGATTAATGTCATTTATTTTGAAAACAAATAAATAATTGAAATATTTTTTATATATTCTATTTTCATACAATAAATAATAATAAATAAAAAATATCAATTAAATTTTAAGTAATTAGAATTAATAATTAATATGAAAAAAAACCTTAATGAAGAAACAAAAAATTATATTAAAAAAACGATAGAAACATTTCATACAACAGAGGAAAATATTAATTCAATTAAAAAGTTAATTCCAAACTTAAATAATAAACTAATAAATACTTTAAATTATAGTTTTACCAATAAATTATATCAAAATCCTGATGAAGATTTACCTTGCTCAATATATAAAGATATGACATCTTGTTCAAATTATTTAAATAAACTACAAGAACTGAATTCAAGTTTGAAATTGGAAAACGAAAGATTAAAAAAAGAACTTAATGAAAAAAATAAAATGATTTATGAATTTGAACAAGTTTCAGAAGAAGCAAAAAATAAATTTCAAAAATTCGAAGAAATGATGAAAAAACAATATTGTAATTTATATAATCAAATAGAACAAATTGGTAAAATGTTTAATATTCCAATTGGAAATGATTTTGTTTATAAAATTCAACAAAATTTATCTTTTTCAAATAATGAAAATAAAACTTTTAATGAAAAATTTTGTTATTTAGAAGAAGAAAATTATAATCTAAGGAAAAATATTGATAATCTAAATTATGAAAATAATAAATTGGAAATGCTTTGTAATGATTTTCAAAAACAAATTAATAATTTGAAATGTAATTTTCAAATGAAAGAAGATGATTATAATAGAAAAGATAATGATAATTTAAATAAAATTTTTGAATTAAACAATTATTTATGTAAAAAAGAAAATGACATAATTTGTCTTCAAAATGAAATATCTAAATTAAGGAATCAAATTTGTGAATTTCAAAAAAATAATTGTAATTGCAAGAATAATTGCTCTGATAATCCAAATTTCCAAAATATAATTTACTCTCAATAAAAATTTTATTTTCTAATTTTTAATATAATTTAATTTATTTTTTATAATATTATAAATGTATAAAATTAATCCCAATTATAATGTCATATTCCAAAAGTAACTTTTTTAATTATAATTAAAATTTAGCTACTCGTAATATAAAAAGTAATATACCTTCAGATTTAAAAAAGGAATTTAACACAAATAACATAAGAGTAACAGATTTAGAATATATTGAAAATTTTTTTCGAAACAATAATTTAAATTTACTTAAACAATATCAAAAAGTTAACAAAAAAGATAAAAAAGAATATAATAAATTTCTAAATGAAAAAGCAAATTTAATAGCAAAAAATATAGCTCAAATTGATGAAGACCAATATCAACAATTTTGTAAAAAAGAAGAATATGAAAATTATGATATGTATTATGAAAAAAAAAGAGGTGTAGTAAAACAAATTGATGATAGTGTATATATGAGATTATTAAATTGGAAAAAATATAGTTATATTGATGATAAACATTATCAAAAAAAAATAGCAAATGTTCTTCAAATTGATGATGCTTTATATAATAGGTTATTAAAGGGAAAAAAATATCATTTAACTAATGTAAATGATTTATCTAATGAAAAAAAAAAGGGTGAAGTTATTGAGATTGATGAATATCTATATAATAGATTATTAGGTGGGAAAAGTTATGATGGCTCTGATTTAAAAAGAAAAAATAATTTATCAATACCAAAAAATATTCCTAAAATTGAAGATGAACTTTATAAAAGATTATTATTTGGAAAGGGTAATTATAAATATTTAAAATAATTTACTTGTTAATTTATTTTTTGAACGATAGATAGATATATTTTTTTTATAAATAAATTAAGTTCCAAAATTATAAATTTATTATTTGTAATTTTAAAAAATATCATATAGTTTTATTCTTTTTAAATGTTTGTAAAAAAATTTAAAATTCTTCAATTCTTAATTCTCTAAAATAAATTCTTGAATATATTGTGGTTTAATTCCTTGATTTTTAGCTTTATCAAATAAATCACTAATAGAAATAATCTCTTTAATTTGTTCAGAATATTTAAATTTAATTCCTAAGCCTATACTTAAAAAATATTTTTTTTGTTCATCTTGATTTAAATTATTTAAATCATTGAATAAATTATTATCATCACAATCACTCATTTTACCTTGTGAAAATAATTAAAATATCAAAATTTTCATTTTTACTATTTATATCACTTGAAATATCACTAATTGTTCATTTTTGAGAATTTGTGGTTTTTTTAAAGTATTTTCTAATCATTTTGCTTCTTTTCCCATTGTTTTAATTCATTTTTCGCTTTTTTTGTTTGAGCTTCTATTGAAGTTAATTGTTCTTTCATATCTTAATATGTTCTTCATCTTCTTTTAATTTATTATTTAAATCTATTGAATCTAAAGAATCTTCTGATATATCATTTTGATTTTTCATTATTTTTTCCATATCTTTTAATTTAAGATATACTAATTGAGATATTCTATGAAAAATAATAAAAAATAAAATTTATCATTTTTTATCATTTTATTTATTTCTGATATCAAAGAGTCTAATTCTTGTATTGAATTATTATTTATTAATATTTGATAGATAATTTTTAATAAATTATTAAAGAAAATTTAGTAAATTTTTTCTTTTTTATTAACTATTTCTTCTTTTTTACTTTTTAATGATTCATGTAATTTAAATATTCTCTTGTATTATAATCTTCATCATAAACATTGTCTTTAAAATAATCTAATCAATTTTGATTATGTAATCCATTTCTTCTAATTTAATACATTCATAACAATTTATACATAAAACATCTAAAAAGAAGGATCTAAAAGAATTGTAGAATCATTAATTTGATATTTCATTATTGCAATATTATCAAGAAAAAATATTATATTTTTTTGATATTTACTTTGAATGTTTTCTTCTATTTTATATTGCTATTCTCAGAAACATTTTCTTTATTATTGATTATATTTTTTTTTGATTAGTTATTTTATTTGGTAAAACATTTGCTTTTAATTGTATTTCTTGATTATCATCATTTGAAATTCTTAAATCTTCAATATTTAATGTTCCATATAATGAATTAGAACATTCATTACTTACTTGATAATTATTGATTTTATTTGTTAAATTGATAATTGAATTATATGATAAATCTGTTATTTCTTTAGATATTGAGATTTTAAATTTTTGTTTTCCATTTATACTTCATTGAGATTCTTGCTTTTTTATTATTAAATAATTATTTTTTTTTTAATATATTGAATATTATTTATTTCTTTTATTATAATTAAATTATTATATTTTTTATTTTTTACTATTATATAATCCTTATCTTGATATGAAATTTCAAAATTTTTTTTAAATTCTTGAATGTCTTGAATATTTCTAATTTCATTTTTTATCCTTAAATCTTTATATTCTTTAATTTTATTTATTATAATATTAATATCTTTTTGATGAGAAATTTCATAAACTTTATTTTGTGAATTTGAATTTATTTTTAAAAAAGAGAGTTTTTCAATTGAAATAATATTTTCAGATTTATATTTTTTAAAATATTTATTTCCAATATATTTTATTTCTTCAGTTTTATTGCTATCAATCACATAATTGGAAATATTTTTTTCATAAATTTTATATATAACAATTGAAATTTGGTTGAATTTCATTTAATTTTAGTATTGGAGAATATTTAATCTGAACATTACTTTCACATTTTCTAAAAAGAAATTTTGGATTTTGTGTTTTAGAAATATTTATTGAAATAGATTTATCTTTTGATAAATTATCACTAATATATTTATTAACTTTATGTAATTGTTTATAATTAAAATTATCAGAATTAATTTGCAAGATTATTAAGTTTATTAATTCTATTCTTTTTAGATATGTAATAATTTTCAAAATGGCTAGTTTCTAAAATAATTTTTTTAGGCTTCCCAATATATGAAATCCATTCTTGTAGATTATTATCTATAACATTAACAATTTGATTAGTTAAATTAAATTTATTTTTCTTATTACTTTCAAAATGGATTCTTTGCTCTTCTTTAATTAGATTTTTATTAAATATTCATCTTTAAGATTTTTTAATTGATTTTTATAAGGATTTTCAGGTAAATAAGAATTATTTCTAATATTATTATCATCAAAATTAATATTATATCTTGAACTGATTCCAAATCTTTAATATTTGTTATACCAAAATCTTTTAAATAATCTTCATTTTCATCAAAAAATCTTCAGAAGTTTGTCCTTCTTCTTTCTCATTTTTAATTTCCAATTTGCCCTATTTTTTGCATATAGTGAATTTTTTTCATTATATTTATCTCTTTCATCTTTTAAACTTTTAAGTCTTATTTCATTAATTTTAAGATATTTTTTACACTTTGTCTTGGTTCATTACTTAGATTATTTGAAATATCAATTTTATTATTTTTATTTTGGATATTTTTATTATTATTATTACTATTATTTTTAATTTTCATTTAAATTGTGAATACATTTTAACATTGATTGTTTACTTATTGAGGTTCTTTCTCATTTTTTTGATTATTAAAATTTAATTTTAAATTTGAATTATTTTTATTTTTTGAAGATATAAAATATGAACTTATAATTTCATTATTCTTATTTTCTTTTATATTTTCTTTTTTTTCTTTTTCTTCTTCTTCACAACTTAAAGTATAATTTCTTAAAGAATCATCTCCATCTTTTTGTTTTTTTTTATTTTTTTGATTTTTTTTCTTTATTTCTTTATCTTCTCTAATATCTGATAATGTATCTCTGAAAAAGATTTTATTGACTCTTCCTCTATCAATATTTTTATTATTATTATATATATTTCATTTTATTTTTTTTCTTCTTTAGAATTCTCATTTTCACTTTTTTTAGGTTCAAATTGTTCTTTAAATTTATCTAAAAATTCATCATCTTTCATTAATTTTAAAAATTATTATAATGAAATAATTAAATTTATTTAAATGAAGAAATAAATTAATATTATTTCACTTAATTATAATCCAATTTGAAATTCAAAAATATCAGATATAAATTTATTATTTTTGTAAATATCTTCGAAATTAAATAAATTGGTTTTCATTTTCCATAAAATCAATTTATAATTTCATTATTATTATTATTTTTTTAAATTATTCAATATTATTCCTTATTTTTCTGTTTTTTCAGTAATTGGAGTTTAGACTTTACTTTTTTAGTATTATTTTTATTATCATTTCCTATCTTTTTATATTATTTTCAATTATTCTTTTTTCTATTTCTTCATTTTAAAATTCTTTTAGTTATTTTATCTCTTTCTTTTAATGTTTGTAAATATGTTGTAAAGGAACATCAAAAATAAATTCTTTTTTATTTGTTCTTTTTTTATTGTTAATTATGAAATCTTCTTGGAGCATATTCATTTATTTTAATTATTTTTAATTGTTAATATAATTTACAAGGCATAGGTAAATTTTTTTTTTGAAGAGACAAAGAAATGAATCATTCCAACCTTTATTTTAACTATTGTTTCATAATTTTATGATGTTGAAAATTTATCAAGGATTATATTCATTTATTTAATAAATTTTACAATATATGGAATTAAATTAGATAAGATATTTGGAAATTTTTTATCTTGAAATTAGTATAAAAACATAATTATTTTTGGAATAATATTTAAGAATTCATTAATAAAATCAATATTATTGATAACAAAAGAATTATATAATATTTATGAGATTAAAACAATATATTTTTTATTTTATTTTAACTCAAAGATTTATATTATATCATTTGTTGGTTTGAGATAGATAAACTTAATATATTACCTATGCTTAAAAGAAACAGTATTTTTTTGTATTTTTCATTTTTTTATAATTCAAATCATTTATTAAAAAAAATAAACCATTGAAATAAAATTAATTAAATAATTTAATTTATCAATTATTTATTATAGCTGTTTTTATATACAAAATAATTTTTTCGTAAAATAACTTTTAATATCTTAAATTTTAATTATTTTATCAAATTCTTTAATCAAAAATATTTCGAAACATTTCAAAAATTTTCATAAACATCGAATAAAAGCTAAAATTTTTCTTGAAATAAATTCAAATCGAATTTTCTTTGAAAAATCATTAAAAAAATTAATATTTTTTTCATAACATAAAAAAATCTCAAAATTAAATGTTTTTTAGAGAATAAACCCAATCATTTATTTACATATATTAAAATAATGAAAATCTTATCAAATATATTGTTTTTCAAAAAATTTGAAAAAACCATTTTTTCCTTTTTATAAAATCTCCAAATTCTTTTTTCTCAAAAACTATATTAATAAAAGTAAAAAAATATAAAAATAAAAATTAAACATTTTGCATATAAAACGGTAAAAATGAAAAATTATATAAATTAAAAAAATGAAAGCAATATTTCTTTGTTTTCTTTTAATCTCTCAAACTTTTACACTTTCAATACGAAATCGTATGAAAGTACTTGGACCAGGACAACAATTAAATAAATTTTTCAAAGATATATTAAAAAATAATGTTAAATTTAACAAAAGAACAGAAGAAGATGCAACAGTTTATGAGATTTGGGTCTATAAGGATAAAGAGACCACAGAACAAGAAGCAGAACAAATAGATGAGGCTGTCGAAGCTATTACAGAACAATTCATAGAAAATCTTCCAGAAGCTGTTGATGATGTATTACCATCTATTTTACCAGAACTTTTCCCTGAAGAATCAAGACCACAACAACCTGAAGAAGGAATTGAAGAACAAAAACCAGGTGAACCAGAATTATCTCCAGTTCAAGAACAATTAGCTGAACAATTATCAGAAGAACACCCAGATCCAGAAAAAGTAGAACAATTATTAGAAGAATTAGGAGTACCAGAACAAGTTGCTGAACAAGTAGCAGAACAAGTTGCACAAAATCCTTTACCACCAGAAGAAGCTGAACAATTAGCTGATGTTGTAGAAGATATTAAACCAGAACAACTTCCACAAGTAGTTGAACAAAAAGTAGAAGAAGCTGAAACACCAGAACAAGGTATTCCACAACAAACAACTGATGAAGAAGATGAATGTTACAGAGTTGAATTATTCAAAAATAAATTATGGGATTTAGATAATAAAATTAAAGATTTAAATAATGCTTTAGATGCTGAATATAAAGATCCAGATGATAAAGTTAAAAAGGGTTATATGGACTTAGTTTTAGAAATGCAAGATAAATTAGATGATGTTAAAAATAATATTGGAGATACTAGATGTTCAAGTGTTCAAAACCAAGTCACTAATGTAGCTCAATCTTTAATTCAATTATCTACTAGATTACATTAAAAGTTTTGATGTTAATTTATTTTTTAAATAAGCTAAATTATGTTTAATCATAAATTTTTTTTTTAATTTTTTTCTTTTTTTGAAATTTAAATTGTATTATTAATATGTTTAAAAAAAGGATATCTTCTTTTGTAATTTATTTGATATAACTTTAAAAAATAAATTAATCAATTAAATAATTCAAAAAATATCATATTAAATAAAATTGAATAACAATTTCAAATATTATTTAAAAAATTTGATTAATGTCTAAAGAAATAACATTATTTCACAATCATCTAATTTAATTTATCAATATTTGAAAGAATAATATCAATAATTCTTTTATTTAGATTAATATTAATAATATTTCCAGAATAAATGTAAAAATTCAACCTAATTTTATTATACTAATTTTATTAATGAATAAATTCAATTCTTTTAAATTATTCATTTATTCTTCATTATTTTATGTAAATTCAGAATTTAAAAATATTCTAAAAGACAAAAATTCTAATTCAGTTTTTAAAAAAAAATTTCAAATTCTTGGTTTATAGATTAACATGCAGATAAATTTTAATTTTTATTCTTTAAATCAATTAATTTTTTCTAATAAGGATAAAAACATATCATTATATATTTATTGACATTCAGGAAAAAAAATAAATCATATACAATGAAAAAATTACATATAAATAATGAAAATATATTTTCAGCCCTTTGAATTTTTGGATTCAAAATAATTAAAATATTTATGATAGAGCTTTTAAAAATTTAAGGATATTGTTATATTATTTAATTTCTTATTTTAATGATGAAATTTGTTAATACATTTTATTAGGAGATATTTTATTTTAAATAATTTTTCATTTTTAAATTGAAGAAATTTTATATTTTAATTATAAAATTATTACAATATTAAAAGATATTAAAAGTTCTTTAGAAAAAAATAGTTATAATAATAAATTATTATTATCAAAAATGAAATAAATAAAATTTTCTTTTTATTAATAAGAAAGAAAGATGGATACTAATAATATTTGTAAAAGAATTAATTTTGAAAGAAAAATTTGTCACTATTCAAAAATTAAAATGAAAAAATTTAAATTTAATGACATTATTTCTTAATATAAAGAAATTAAAAAAATAAGTAAATATTAAAAAATAGATGAGAAAAGAGAAAAATATAAGTGATAAGTCAATTAAAATAAAAAATATTACTTATATCAAATTAGAAATTTTACAAAAGAAGAAAGGATATGCTATATAATTTTTAATAATTTTCTTTTTCTTTTAAATTTTACATTTCTTTGTTTGAAATTTTTTTTATTTCAAAAATTTATTTTTAGTTAAATTTTTTCTTTATTTGAATTGTTAAAAAGATAAATTTTATTTATTTATTTGATGGATGACGATGATGTTTTTTTAAATGAATTAAATGATTTAAGTCAAAAAATAAAAAAAGAACCTTATTTAAAAGATAATTTTAATAATAAACATATATTAAAAAATGATGTTAAACTAGAGGAAGACAAAAAAAACAGTTTAGAATTAAAAGAGGAAATTGAAAATAATATAAATAAAATAAATGAACAATTTAAATTTATTAATGAATCAAATCCATTCATTGAAGCCTTTAATAATAATAATATAAATGAAAATGAATTGTCAAATATTTTTAAAGAATTAGAATTGAATTTAAAAGGAATGAATAATATGATGGAAAACTTTTTAAAAGAAGAAAATTACTTAAGTGATAAAACTAAAGACACTGTTAACGAAAAAGATTATGAAATGAAAATGTTTGAAAATGTGTTAGATTATTTGATTAAATATGACTTATTAAAAGAGACAATTTTAAATATGAAAAAATCTATAAATGAAGCATTTATGAAAAATAAAAAAATATTAAATGAAAATGAGAAGAATAAATATGATGAATCAATAAAATATGCAAATTGTATTTTAGAAGAAATATCAAAACAAAATTTTGATAAACAAAAAATAATAAATAATTTATATAATTTACAACAAATCTCAACTAATAATAATTTAAATATAATATAATTTTTTTGATAAAATGTTCTTGTTAATTTGAATGTTCAAAATGAATTTCTAAATCAAACAATTTTTTTTGAATTTCAAAAAAAAAAAAAAAAAAAAAAAAATTCCTGAAAAGATTTTGAATCATTAAAAAAATTAAATCTATTCAACAAAAATTAATCATTTATTTGCATTTTCCAGTTTTAAGTCCTCCCCAATTCCCTTTGCAAGTACCAGAAGTACATTGATCATTATGTTTACACTCATGTCCGCTAGAATATGGAGCAGTGCATACCTTAGTCTTATTTTTTTTAGATACTTTTTCACAGAAATTTGGTTCTCCACATTCTCCACTTTCACCACATTCTTCTCCAATACTTAAATGGGATCCACAGACTTTTCCTTGTTTAGAAAGACATACTCTGTTTCCACAACATTCTGCATTGAATGTACATTTTGATCCTGCATTTTTACATCCTGTTTTTGCCTTTAATTGACCTTCTGATGTAAATGTGAATAAAGCTAATGCTGCTATTGTTAATTTCTTCATTTTTGATTTTTTTATTTTATTTTAATTTTTTTTAGGTTTTATATTCAGTTGTTTATGGTTTTTTAATTTTTTTTATATGATTAAATAAGCCGTTTTTAATTTTTTTATTTTTTTCTTCATTATTTTTTTCTTTTTTTTCATCAAATTTTTTTGTTTTTTTATTATATACTTTTTTTTAGTTTTTTGAGTTATTTTAAGTTTATTTTCTAAATAAGATATATCAATAATTAATAGTTTTTTTATTTCTCAATAAATTTTAATAAATTATTAAATTTTTAATTTCAATAATATATAAAAAATATTTAAATTAACTTATTTTATTTTCATTTAATTAGTAATTACAAATATTTTTATTGAAGATTTATTTAATAAAGAATTTACTGTCACTTCAATTTTCAAATTATTAATTTTTTCTTTAAAACTCAGAAAAGATAATGATTTTAAAAAAAATTATTTATAATTATTCTTTGCTTATAGCTCAATCTTTATTTAATAGATTATTCTCCTTTAATGAAAATATTAGAATTATTGAAGATTTAAAAAACTTTGTTCATTAATATAACATGAAATACTCATTTCTCTTATTTAAACAATAAGGATATTGATTATACTATAAAAATTAAATTCAAATATTAAATACATCAGTTAATTCCTCAAATTTATATATTCTGTTTTTGCTTTTTTTATGAAATAAAGGTTCAAGAATTCAATATTATATTTCTTATCAATACTTTTTTACCTTAAAATTGAATGTAATTTGCTTGGAATTAAACAAAAATTCATTAAATTTATTATATATGCATAATTTATAAAAAAATTTATTAATTTTATTATTATTCTTATTATATATATATATATATATTTTTTTTTTGTTTTATAAAGAATTATATGGGGATATATTTTTATCATTAGACATTAATATGATATTCTTTTATTAATTAAAATGAAATTGAAATCAATTCTAATAATATTTCGAACAAAAATTTGAGAGATTTTAATGAATTAGATATTCATCAAAATGATATTTTTTTGATTTGTTTTGGATTAACTAGTTATTTTTTATATCTTAAACTAACTAATAAATTTATAGCTTTATGGTATGTGACATTTTACCCAATGTATTTGTAGTAAAATTGATACATTCTTTTTATATTATAATAAAAAGTGACTATAATAAAGAAAAAGAATATGATATAGTAGAAAAAATTAATAATATATTATGAGAAAATAAAATAATAAAAAATGCTTATTTATTATCAAATTTATATAAGTTTTTCTTTAATTTGCTATTTATTGGTTTTAAATATAATCTTCACTCGTTTTTTGGATAATAAAGACCAAGGATGGTATCTTTTTATAGCTGGAAAACTACTTATTTTCATTTCTATATTAGAAATTCTTTATAATTTCATTCAAATATTATCTCATTTTAATATTAATAATACATATATATAATAAAACAATACATATAATACATATAGTAAAACAGCTTTTTATATATCATTTTTATCTCCTATATTGACCTATATATCAAATTTAACTATAATATGTTCTGGCGGGGCCTGTACTCAAATATATATGAGCACTATCACCAGCTTGTTAGGTGCCTTTGGAGTGAGTATTAGTAATCTTTCGAAATATATGTTCCCCATTACTTGTGTTTTGTATTTGATTAGTTTATATTCATTATATATAAAAAGAAAACGACTTTTACATAATCCTTTTTTATTAGGTGTGTTAGGAGCTTTTTAAATAATATATTAATTAGCTTAATTATAATTTAAATATTTTCAACTTTTTATTCTAATAATCTCATCCCATTAAATGAATTACTTGAATATAAAATGTTACCATTTTTTAATTCTACCACTGAATTAATATTTTCATATTTTCCAATATATTTTTCTGATATTAATAAAAGATTATTATTTTCAAATTTCCATTCTTTTATATAAATATCATAATTTTCATTTTTAAAAATTAAAATATTATTATTTTTTAATAAAATTAAAGGATTTGATGGTTGTTTTGATTTTTTTCTTTTTGAATAATCAATTTTTTCAATTAATTGGTGATTATTTATATTAATAATATAAATTCCATTTCCAGAAATAAATAAATAATTATTTACAACAATCATTGAATGAATATGATTAGAACATAATAAAAAATTAATTTTTGAAATTTGTTGATAAGTATTTTTATTAAAAAATATTATAATATCATCATATAGACAATTTATTAAAAATTCATTTTTATTAATATCATAAATTGAAGTTGTTTTTATTTGGATTTTTGTTTCTATAAAATAATAATTAAATTGTTTCCCTAAAATTACTACATAATTATATGAACAACTCATAATTTTTTCATTATAAAATTCAATAACTTTTAAATTTAATTCTAAACTTGAATTTAATAATTCAACAATCTCATATTCTTCTTCTTTCATCTTAAATATTCTTAAATATTTATCATCTGAAGCAGTTAAAAGATTTCCATTTTTCAATTCAATCATATCATAAATTATTCCAAAAATTGGATGCAAATCAATTTTATGTTTAATAATAAAATTAAAATTATAAATATATATATTATTATCTATTAAAGATGCAGCAATATAATTATTTTTCTTTAATTGAAGTATATTTAAAACTATTGAATTTGTATTTACTTCTTTTATTCCTTTTAGTTTTGAAATATCTTTTTCACTTTTATTATTAATATTTTTATTCATATGTAATTGTTTATATTTTTCATTGAAATTTGATTCTTTTAAAAGATAATTATCTGTAATACTTATATAATTTATAAATCGTTCTGCTTTTTTATGTATACTTTCTTCTTCATTAACTTCAAAAAAACCTATATTGAAATTTAATATTGATTTTAAACTATCAATAAAATTTGTTGAAAGTGATTGTTTTTTCTCTTCTTTCTCATATAATTTATATAAATATTTCATCAAACAAATTTCTTGTGAATTTTCTTTATAATATTTATTAAATTTTTTTTCAATTTTTTCAATTTGTTTTAAAAGTAATTCTCTAATATTTTCATATATTATTTTTATATTATTAAGTTTTTCCTCACAATTTAATATATTATTTAAAATATTGTCTTTTTGTAACTTATTTAAATATAATTTCAAATCAATTTTTTCTTTATTATTAATATTTTCATTTAAATCAAAATTAAAATCTTCTAAATTAATTCTTAGAAAATGTCCATTTTCACAAATTTGTTCAATTTCAGGAAAAAATTTACTATAATTAATCCCAAAAAAAGGATTGTTATCACATAAATGACATTTGATTAAATTAAAATTTTTATTCTTATCTTCCATAAACAAAAAAAAAATAAAAAAAGATATTAATAAATAATATAAAAAAGAATTAAATTTACAAATTTATCAGATTTTGCAAAAGCAATTCTCTTTTTCTTTTTCATCTATGGCAAATCAAGGAAAAAGTCCTTTCGATTCAAAAGACATAAGAAATAAAATGAAAGAAGAACAAAATTTAAGTCAAATTCTATTTATTTATGATGATAAAATGTTAAAAATACTTCTTCATTCTTTTTCAAAATCATTTAGAAAATCAAAATGATATTTTATTA
>JAJJKW010000038.1:0-38022 GCA_023805745.1 Isotricha sp. YL-2021b | reverse complement strand
AATCCCCAATCCCCAATCCCCAATCCCCAAATTCTTAATAAATTTTTATAAATTATTTTTTATTTTCTATATTTTATTAATATTGTTAAAAAACAATTTGCAAATATTATTATTCATATTTATAAATTAAATATTTTGACTTAAATTTAATGAATAATAATTTAATTTTTTTATTGAATTAATATTATAATTTATTTTAAAACCCAAAAAATTTTAAAATATTAATTGTTTCTAAAAACTATATATAAAAACTTTTCCCAATATCAATAACTCAATGAGGACTCATAAAAATAATTCTAAACATTTTTCAAAATATACTTTTTCTCTAATTTATATTTCAAATGTTTTAATTTTTCATAAATCTCATTCAAAAATATAGTTAATTTTCGAAGAATAAATTTGATTTTAACTTCCTTATTTTTTTCATTTCTACATCACATTATATAAGTGTAAAAATATATATTTTTTGGAATGTTATAAAAAAAATTTTTTGTCAAAAAGAATAATTGATTTAATTTTATAAAAAGCCCCTTTTGAAAATATGATTATAAATTATTAAAAATTAAATAAACAAAACAATTTAAATATGAAATTAAAGGGATAAAATGTACATTTAATATTTAAATTATTTTGGGATTTGAGAAAAAAGTTAAATTAAATTTTCTAATGAAATTCCAAAATTTTGTTATAATCCCTTCATAAAAATTTATTGATAATTTTTTATATTTAAAGTATATGTAATATTTTGCTTATTTCTTTAGGAGAGTAAGAGTTGTACTCCCTTGCCAGTGGAGTACAACCCTTACTCCCCCATAATCCCATTTAAAGGAAATGAATTATTATTAAATTTATACTGATAAAGAAATTTGGCCTATTTTTTTACCAGTATAGACCTAATAGTAATTCATATGGGAGTATGGTACAAATTTATATATTTTTTTTTATTTATGTCTATATTTTATATTTTTTGATGGTTTTATTGATTTATATTAATATAATATTAATTAATATAATATTAATTATTTTATATTTAATATTATATAATATATTTTAATTTACATTTTTTTTATATGAATCTTATAATATCATAATATGTTATATTTATGAAAATTTTATTATATTTAATTTATTAAATTTTTTATTTATTTCCATAATAATATTATTTATTAAATTAATATTTTTAACAAAAAACCTGAAAAATTTCAGATTTATTCTTTTAATTTTAAAAATCTTTCATTATTCAAATCTTTTCAAATCTAAATATAAATCAAATATAGAAAAAAAATATTAAAAAACAAATTATTAGTAAATTCATTTTATTTTTTCTCTTATTAAATAAAATATCTATTGATTTTTAGAATATTTCATTAAAAATATTTTTTTTTTATCTGAACAAAAATAAAAAATAGTTTTCATCCAATTTTTTTATATCATAAATAATTTCAAATAATGAAAAACATTTTTCAGACAATAATTTAAAAGTATTAATATCTCTTATTTCAATATTTCCTTGATTATCTCCATAAATAAAAAAATTATCCTTTAATAATTCAATTGAATAAACAATATTATTTATTCTAATTGATTTTTCAATTTTTTTTTCTTTTAAATTTATAAGTTGAATATAATTTTTACCTCCAATTAATATTTTTGATTCATTTATTTTCTTCAATCCATTATTCCATCTTGATTCAACAACATTCATTTTAAAATTTTGATTTAAATTTTGAATGTTCCAATAAATTAAAATTCCCTTCTTATCACAAGAAATAAAATCATTGAAGTTTATTTGTAAAAGATTATAAATAGAATCATCTAAATTTTTACCTTTTTTAATGATTTCATATTTTTCTTTTTTTTTTTCCCAAACAAATAATTCACCATTTTCACCACATGAAATAATTTTTGGGTTAATATATATTACTTTAAAAATTTTTCCTGAATGACCTGTTAATGTTTCTTCTTTTTTTGGTTTAATTCCATTTATACTCCATATTTTTATAGTTTTATCAAAGGAACATGTAATAAAATTATTATTATCAATTATTTCTAAATATGAAATTGCTTTTGAATCTGGAATTGATATATTATAAACATTTTTCCTTTTTTCTCCATTAAAAATATATAAAATACTTTCACTTTTATCACCACTATAAGCAACAAAATTTCCATTTGGAAAAATTTTAATACCATAAATAATATTTTTATATTTTTCAAATTTTTTAACAACTTTTAATGGAGGAACTATATAATTTATATTATTAGGATTATTATTATTATTATTTAATTGTTTATTTTCTAATATTTCAATTTTTTCTTTTAATTTTTTCATTTCAAGACATAATAAGGAGATTAAATTTTTTTCATTTATTTCTTTTTTTTTAATTATTAATTTAATATCTGGTACTCCAATTATACCAGAATTTATAATTAAAATAGCTTCTTTTTCATTTATTTGAAAAAAATATTTATTTTCCTTAAGATTAGATTCAAGATAAAGAATGATATCATCTATTTTATTATATAAAGAAAATAATATATTATCTTTTTTTAATTTCTCCAAATTATGTTCCTCTTCATAAATTTCAGGTGGTATATAATTACTATTTTGTAAACAAAATAAAATATTATCATTATTTTTTCTAATATTAAATTGATATTCATTATCATTACATTTTATTATAAGATTAAATTCTTTTTTAGGTTCTGGAGTTGTTAGATTAGGACTTGGAGCTTCCATAATTAAAATATATTATAATAATATAAATTTCCTTTATTTATTTAGGATCTAGAACCTAAATCCTTCACTTTTCTAGGTTAGAAAAAGTGAAATGATTTCGCTGAACGCAGAACCTGAGTTCATACTAAGCAATAAATCATCGCTCAGCTAAGCAAAATCTATTTTCTGTTTTTTTTTGTTTATTTAATCTGTTTTTTTTAAATTTTTTATGGAATTTTTTTAATAAATAATATTTATTTAATTTTTTAAATTTTTATTCATTTTCAACTCATTTAAAAATTAATAATTTTAAATTTTAATGAAGAAATGTCATAATTACTATAATAACTTTTATCATAAATATAAAAAAAATATTGATTATTATAGGATTAAACTTGAAGAAAGAGTAAATAAAAAGTTAATTAAAAGATACGATCATCCATTATATTATCATGATATTAAAATGATAAATGATATTATATATAATGAAAAAACTCATTATGTCGAAACTTTTAAAGAATATCTTATATATGAAGATATAAATGAATTTTTAAGAAGATTTTATAATATTGAAGATATAAATCATAAATTACCAAAAATCTTAACATTTTATGAAAAATATTCAAAAATTTATGCAAATTATACTGTAATTCCTGAATCAAAGTATATGTATAAAAATATTAAAAGAAAACAAAAAATGATTGATCAAATGCAAAATTATAATGAAAGTAATAATGATAATAGTGATTCTAATGAAAAAGCAAATAATATTGTTTTTACAACCAATGCTATGAATTCAATTAATAGTTTTACAATGTCAATTTATACTAATCAATCATTAAATAATAATACTAAAAGTGATTCTGGAATTAAAGATTTAGTAATGAAAATTAATAATTTTGAAAAACAAGCAGAATTGATAAAGAATAATATTCAGAAGTTAAATTTTAAAAATATATTGTTTAATAATAAAGAAAATAAGAAAAAGCAAAATTTAATTTATGGAAAAGGAATCAATAAAATGATTTCTGCATTATTTAGTCCAAATGCAAAATCAAAATTAATGGAAAAAAATAAAAATAATATAAATAAAAATAATAGTAAAAATAGTAAAAAAAAACTTTCAATTGGAGATTCAAGTAAATCAGATAAAATTATTTTATCAACAAATGTTTCTGTTTCTCCTAAATTATTAAATGAAAAAGTTTTTTCTTCTCCTTCTTCTAAAAAAGATATTTTTAAAAAAACAAGTAATTATCTTAGCCCAAGTATAAGTATAAATCATAGTAGAAAAAATTCTCAACAAATAAATAAAGTATTATATCAAGCACAAAAAATACCAGAAACTCAAAGAAATAATTTAAATCATAATATGAATATATTTTCATATAATAATGATAATTTAAAACATAGTTTAGGAAAAACTTTTAATTTAAATCCAAATAAATCAAATACAAAAAATAATAATATTGTAAATAATTATAATATTATTAATAATTTTCAAGATGGTTCAACTCAAATTAATATTTATACAAATAATGAAATGTTAAAAACCATAAAATTAAATAATGGTAATTCTGTTATAAATAATCCAAATATACAAAATAGAATTTCTCATTCAACAGGAATTAAAAATAATATTAATAATAATACTTATAATAATGTAAATATATCTAAAAATTTATATAAAAATAATAATAATAAATTTGAATTTAATTTAAGAAAAATTATCCATAATAATATGATAGAAGAATGTTCTTCAAGTGATAAAAAAATATTAAAAAAAGATTTTTTTAAAAAAATTGGAAAATATTTCCATGTACATAATTTAAGTAAAAATGAATCTAATGTAAATTCAACAATAGCATTAAATAAAATTTCAATTAATGAAAGTAAAAATATTTCAAAAGGAATAATAAAAAGTCATATAAATCATAAAAGAATTAGTAAAGAAGGAAGTGGAAGTAATTTAAAAAATCAAAGTTTAAAAAGTCCAAATCCAAGTAGAGGTTTAAGTCCTAATAATAGTAATTTTTCTACTTTAAATGTTAGAAGAATTGGAAGTAGTAATATAAATTTAGGAGATAAATATAAATTAAAAAATAATCAAAATTTGATTAAATATTCAAATAAAATTAATGGAGATTTAATGATTCATTCAGAAAGGAATAAAAAATCAAAAATAACATTTAAATAAACCAAATCCATAATTCAAATAATATTTTTTTTAATTATTAAAAATTTCTTATCTTATTAATTTATTTAAAACAAAAAAAAAAAAAAATAATTAAGAAATAAATAAATAATTCACAAAAAAAGAAAAAACAATTTAAAAAAAAAAATTTCTACTTCCATTTCAAAAAAATAAGAAAAAATCCAAAAAAAAAAAAAAGCTCAAAAATATTTTTATTTTAAATAAACATTTAAGCAATCTTAATCTTGAATTTCCCATTCTCCTTTTAACAACTCGATAAAATGATCATCTTCTTCGACACTAGCACTAACAGCAGCGAAATAATCATCCCATTCGCATTTTTCTACTTTTCCAGCTCCAGTTCTATCATTAAAATTTCTAGCAAATTCATCGAAAGCTTGTTCTTGAGTAATTTCACCAGAAATAACTTTAGGATGTCTACTGGCATTAAAAACTCCTTTTAAATCTCTTATATCAATCATTCCAGAACCATCTTTTTCAAATTTCATAAAAGCTTTATCAATAATTTCTTGTCTTTGTTGATTTGGTTCTCCTCTTAAAGCTTTTAAAAATTCTGTAAAATATACATAACCATCAATATCTTTATCATAATATTGTACTAATTTTTCATTTGCTGCTTTTGGTAATAGTAATCCTATATCTCTTAAACATGTTAAAAAATCATCTTTTTCTATTTTATTTATTCCATTGTATGATTTTACATTACGAAGATTTTTACCTATTATACGTATTTGATCATATCCCATTTTGAATATTTTTTCACGAAGAGATGCAAGAACTATTTTTTTTATATAGTTTATATATATTTAGTTATTTTAAATTTTATTTCTTACTTTCTTCTATTGTGTAACTATTTGCACTTACTGTGTATGTTGTTGTTTTTGTTATTGTTGCCATTTTTTTTTTATTTGGTTATTAAATAAGTTACGATATTTAATTATTATTTATTTATTTTTAATTTTTTTTTAGTTTTTTTTTATTTTTTTTGTTTAATTTTTTTTTTTCATTTTTTTTTTTATTTTTTTTTCATTCTTTTTAAATTTAAAATTATTTAAGTAAGTTATTTTGTATTTTTTTACTTATTTTAAACTGGATTTTAATGTCAATTTTTAATTGTGTTATATGTCAAATTCAATATAATAAAAGTAATAAAAAGCCTAAAAGTCTTCCTTGTGGACATGTATTTTGTGAGGAGTGTGTTTCTACATTTATTTATAAAGATATTAAAGGATTAATGTGTAAATGTCCTATTGATAAAATCATTCATAAAAATTTAAATTTATTTAAAATTCCTGTTTGTGTTCAAATATTAGATAATCTTCCTTTAAATAATTTGGAGGAATTTGAAAAAGAAATTAAAGATTATCTAATCAAAGAAGAAAATGAAGTTCTTTTTATTCAAAATCATTTTAATTCTTATAAAAAATTTGAAGAAAATATCATTAATTATTTTAATGAACAAAGAAATAAAGTTAATCATTTTTTTGATTTGGTAAATAAAGAAATAGAGAAAAAAAGAAGTTTAATGTTAGAAAATATTGAGATATTTTTTCAAAAACATAATTCAAAAATTGAAAATAATAAAAATAAAATTGGAGGATATATTTTAAAATTAAATGATATTACTAAAAACAAAAAAATAATCTCTCAAATAAAAGATTATGAGAATTTTCAAAAAGAAAAAGCAAAAATTGAAAATGAATTAAATTTAATAAAATCTTTTATTAATAAAGATATTAATATTGAATACCAAAAAGAAGATTATCCATTATTTAAAGAACCTAATGAAATTGTCATTCCAAATGATTTTATTGGTGAATTAAAAATAATTAATAAAAGATTTAAAAATGAAGAATTTGAGGAAAATAAATTAGATGATGATACTCAAACTGATGTTGGAAATGTAACAAATATATTTAATCATAATTTATACAATGAAATAAAGAACTTAAAAACTCCGATTAAAAATAAACAAAATAAAATTCATTATTTTTTTTCTGAAAATTCAATATATAAAAAGAGAAATGGATTTTCTTTAAATGATTTATATTCAATAAATATTTCTGAAAAAATTTCTTCAAAAAAAAGAATATTATCAGGTAATAGAAAAAAAGAAAAATCAGTTTCAAATTTCAGTGTTCCTAAAAAATATTTTTCAAAAAATAGAAATTCAAATAATTATTTAAATAAATTTGAAAATAATCGAACAACTTTAGAAATAAAACCTTATTCAAAAGAAAAGAATGATAATAATATTTCTTTGAATGGAAATAATTTTAGGTTCCACAAAGATTATTTGGGAAAAAATGAAAAAAATAAACAGGGATTTATAACAATTGAATGTCAGAATAAGATATTAAAAAGAAGAAATTTAAAAGATTCAAAAAAATTAATAATAAATAAAAGTATTTTAAATATGAAAAATAATTTCAATCCTTCTTTTCAAAAAAATAATAATTTGAAAATATTTTCATCTAGATTTTATAACAATCATGACTTTGATTTAAATGATTAATTATATAATACATAAAACTAATAATTATTTTTTTAATCATACAAAATCATACATTATAATAGAATTTATAATTCAAAAAATAGAATATCTTTAAATATTAAAGGACCAAAAATCCTATATTTATAAAAAACAAAAATTATAAATTATAGTATAAGCTTTTTGATTTATATGAAATAAATATAATATATATTATAAAATAAACAATAAAAATATAATTTTAATTTAAAAAAATTAAATATATAAAATATAAAAATATAAAACTATAAAAATTTGTTTTTGATCTGATTTTTTTGAGTAAAATTTTTTTATAAATAATTTCTTTTAACTATTTTTGAAATCAATCAACAATTTAATTAAAGAAAATCAATATAAACTTCATTTTTAATATACTATAAAAATATAATAATAACAATTGAGAAGCCTCATTTGAAATAATTAATTTAAAAAATTAAAAAGTAAACAAATAAATTATAAATTGATAATTTTTATGATTAATTTTTTTGTTCAAATAATTAATTTTTTTTAAAATTATAAATTTATAAAAAACTAGTTATTGGATTATGATAGGAATATTTAAAAAAATTTTAAAATTTAAAACCCAAATTATATAGAGAGTAATAAAATTAATTATCATAAATCAAATAAAAAGAATAATAAATCAATTTTTAATTTTAAAATCTTTTCTTTTCAAGAAATTGATTTTTATTTACATTATTATTATTGGAATCTTTTATGTTTGAAAAACTATTATGATTTAAAATTTCATTAAAATGTTTTAAATTAAGATTTTTTTCTTCTATTCCTGCAAATTTAAGAAGATTTGAAGCCATATTAATATATTTATTTATATAATCTTCACTTTCTTTTAATTTTTTAAGACTATCAACAAAAAGATTATCAGTAATTCCAAATTCTTTTTTTAATTGTTCTTTATTTTCTGATAAATATATTTTTTTATAAAACTCTGATAATTTCATTGAAAATAAATTTTCATAACATTGATATTTTTTAAATTTAATTTTTTTATCAATTTTATTCATTAAAACTTCATTCCAATTATCATCGAATTTTTTATAATTTTTTTGTTTTTCTAATTTAAGAATTTCATTCATTTTCATATTAAATTGTTTATTCAAACCTGTTTTTGTTTTAATATTTTTCTCTTTATAATTTATAGGTAAAAAAACATCAGTAAATTTAGGAAATATTTTTTTAATTAAACAATTAAAGAATTCAATTACAAAATTAAAGAATTTCACTTTTAAATAATTTCTCATATTATCAAAATCATCTTTACAATGAGTTTCCCTTCCGTTATTTATTTTTTTTTTTCTTCCTTTGTTCATTTTTTCATTTTTTTTATTTTTTTCTTCCTCTTTTTTTAATATTTCCAAATATATTTCAGACATATCATCTTGTTCAGAATAATCATTTAATTTATCACTTCTATTAAAAATATTATCAAAATATTGTTCATCTGAATCATAATTTTTAAATAAAATACTATCTCTTTCACTTTCTTCAAATTCTAAAATATTATTTTTTTCTTCAGAACTTTTTTTATTTTCATCTATGAGTTTGTTTTCATCATCAATCTTTTTCGAATATTGATAATCTTCAGCATAAAAAATAGTTTCTTCAATTGGATCATTATCAAAATCTTCGAACATCAAATTACCTGTTTCAATGAAATTTTCATTTTTTTTATCTTTATCCAAATTTTTTTCTTCAATATTCTTTGATTGATAATTTGTTTTTGGCTCTTCAAAAATATTTTTATAAAAAATATTTTCATCATTATTTTTTAAATTTAAACAATGATTTTTTTCATTTCCACATAATATATTTTTATCCAAGGTTTCTCTCATCATTTTTTCTTTATTTAAAAATTGTTCTTCATCTATAGGAATATTATAAATGTTTTCATATATATAAAAAATATTTTCTTTATTACCTGATGTAGAAAATAAAAGATTATTATCATTTGAAAAATTTGACATTTGCTTAAATGATCCCTTTTTTCAAAAAAAAAAAAATTTAATATTTTTTTTTTTAATTTTTTTAAAAAAAATGTTTCCCAATATTATCAAATAATCTAAATAATTCTAACAAATAATTAACAAATTTCAAATTGAATGCATATAAAAAATTTAATTCATCTTCAAAAAAATATAAAAATTTAAATAAATCTTATTAACAAAATATAATCTCCAAAAAAAAAATAATAAAAAATGAGGGCTCAAATAGCACAAAATAAAAGAAAAGAAAGAGATGTAATGAAATTATTAATGAGTAATTACGAAGTAAGTTTAACAGACGAAACAAATAAAAATGATATGTTTGTTTTATTTCATGGTCCTAAAGGTTCTCCCTATGAAGGAGTAAGAAAAAAAATAAATTTATTAAAAATATAAAAATATATAATATTAAATTAGGGTATTTGGAAAGTTCATGTATTATTACCAGAACAATATCCTTATAAATCACCATCAATAGGTTTTTTTAATAAAATGTATCATCCTAATGTTGATGAAAAATCAGGTTCAATTTGCTTAGATGTTATTAATCAAACTTGGTCTCCAATGTTTGATTTAATTAATATATTTGATGAATTTTTACCTCAATTATTACTTTATCCTAATCCTTCTGATCCTTTAAATGGAGAAGCTGCTAAATTAATGCAAAGTGACCCTGATAAATATAATAAAAAAATTAAAGATTATGTTAAAAAATTTGCTAGTGAAGATTTAATTATTGATAAAGAAAAACATTGTAAAAATAATTTAAATAAAAATGATGAAAAAGAGGATGATAAAAAAAACTCCGATGTTGTTATAGATAATATAAATAATAAAGAAAATGATAATGTTAATGAAAATAATAAAAATATTGATGATGATAATAATTCTAGTGTTGGTTCTGAACTTTCAAAACCTAGTTTAGATGATTTAGATCTTGATGATTAGATTTAAAGAATTATAAAAAATATAGATATATTTAAAAATGTAAATAGAAAATGATTAGTATAAATGAAAAGAATTTTTAATTTTTCTATTTAAATTTAGAAAAAAATTTAATGAAATAATAAAAATTAAATAAATAGATATTTATTCAATAAAAATCTATTAATTATTATTAAGTTATTCGATTGGTATGAAAATCAAAATAAAATAAAAAAACTATTTTTTACCTATATTATAATTAAAAAATTCATAAAAAAAAGTAAAGACTAAAACATTAATTAGTATTCAATAAATAATAGAAAAAATAAGAAAATAAGGATATTTATCATAAAATATATTGTAAAATCATTTATAAGAAATACTATATTTTGAAGGCTATATTTTATTATTAAAGAAATTGTTTTTTATAAATAATTTCATTTAAATTATGTATAATAATTATTTCATTCTTTTTTTTAAATTTAAATAATATATAAAGATAAGTATTTAAATATTTTATAATTTTTTGATAATAATAAAAAATGTTTATTTAGATTTTTGGATTATAAGATTTTTTTAATAATTATATATTAATTATTATTATTATAAGTACTTTTTATTGGTGGAATATTATGAGAAAATATATTGGTTAATAATTATCTATATAAATATTTACATTTTTTTATTTTTTATAATATATTGTTTGTATGGTTACTAAATAAATGATTAACAATTGAACTTAGATTTCTTACTCTTCTTTCAATTAAATAATTTGGCATTTTATTATTTAATGTTATATTAAATTTTTTATAATGTTCTATTAAAAGATTATTTCTACTTTGATTAGATTCATCTTCTTTTGCAATTGAAGAAATATTTGAAAAATTATTTATATTTATATTATTAGGAGAATTATTACTAAGTCCATTAGTTAAGATATTAATATTTTTATGAGAATTTCTACTTGTATTAGGTCCATTATTTTTGCTTAAAAAATTAGTCATATTAGTTGAATATTTTAATTTAAAATTTCTAGATTTTTGTCTAAATAATCCACCAAAAATATTTTTATTTATTTTTTTTCTAGTTTCAACTGTTTGAAGATGAGCATTAATATTCTTATTATTATTATTATTATTATTATTTTCATCTAATATAATACTATTTTGTAAACTATTAATTAAAAATAAATTTCTTCGAAAAGAAAGTTGATTTTCTGAGTTTTCTACGTTATTTTTTTTAATAGGTGTTTTAAATAATAATGCTTTTTTTACTTCATTTATATTTAATATTTTTTGAGGTGAAATGTATTTTTCATCATTTTCTTTTTCATTTTCAATTTCGCATTTTTTATCTTCTTCATATTTTTTTTTAATAAATTTTTGAAAAGAAATATTAAATTCAAAATGAGAAAAATGTTTTTTTATTTTTTCAGAAGATACAGATTTTATTTTTAGAGTTTGTTCATTGTACTGAATTTTCATATCTTTATAGTATTCTTTTAAAAAATTATAAACTTCAGAAAAATCTTCAAAAGATATTTGAAAGGTTTTTTCTAAAGATTCATTCCATTTATGTAAATTATATTTTTTTCTACATATAGCAACAATTCCACAACAAAAAGTAAAAGGATGAAATTTAATATATTCATTGTTTACTTCCATTGAATACTCTAATAATTTTAAAGATAAATTATAAACTTTTGTACTATCTTCTGTTTTTATATTATCTGATGTAAAAACTATTCCGTTAAGAAATAATAAATCTAAAAAAAAAATTGGTTGAATATAATTAAATTTGTACTTTATTATATTTAAACATTTTATTTCGATTAAATTAATTTCTTCGGATAATAATTCTTTTTTACTGAAATTTTTAAACATTTGATTTTTTATCCCAAAATGTTTTTCATAAAAAAATTTAGTTACTAAAAGTAAAGAACCTAAACCTAATTCTTCAATAGGTAATTGATATTTATTATTTTTTATTAAAAGATCTAAAAAAAAAATTGATAAATAAAGAATTCTAGATTTAATTTTATAATTATGAATAAATTCTTTCATTAATCCAATAACATAATTTCTATTATTTTTTTCTTTATTTGTCATTTTTTTATAATAAATTAAGTAATTTTCATTTTTTGTTAGTTCAATCATTTTTAGAAAAATATCTTTTCCATTAATATCATTTGGAATATTAAATGCCATAGGCTTAATTGAATAATGAATTTTACTTGATGAAGATGACATTTTTTAATTTGAAAAAATTTTCGAAAAAAAATAATATTTAGAATAAATATATAATTTTAATTCTTTCTGTTAACGATCATTTATAATGTATTATTAATATTTTATTGCTTCAATAAAAATAATTATTTTTTATCAATAAAATCTTCTAAAAAAATAAAATAATAAATTAAAATATCAATTTTTACATAAATGAACAAATTTAATTTTAATTTTTATTTATAAAATAATGGCACAAATTACTCCTGATATAGTACGTGAATATAAAGAATTTACTCCAAAATTTTTATGTCCCCTCGAAGCAAATATATATAAAATAAAATTTAAACGTTTTAAAGTTCGTGATTTAGATTCAGATTTTGTATTATTTGATGTTTCAGATGATTCACCAGAAACAGAAAATGATAATAATAATAATCAAGAAGAAAATCATGTTCCAATTGAAGAAGAAGATATTTTAAATAGTCCAAGAACAATAAGATATCATTTAGGACCAGATTTTTTAGATTTAAAAAATTTAGGAAGTTCTTTAACTTTTTCAGTTGGAGATCAAGCAGTTAAAGATTTTTTAATTGTTGAAAGACATTATTTTCATGATATTTTAATTAAATCTTTTGAATTTAAATTTGATTTTTGTATTCCTAATAGTACTAATACTTGGGAATATATTTATACTATTCCTGAAATAGAACCTGATATTAAAAAACAAATGATTGAAGAACCTTGGAATACAAGAAGTGATTCTTTTTATTTTGTTGGAGAACAATTAATTATTCATAATAAGGCTCTTTATAATTATAGTCCTTTAAATTAAGGAGTAAAAAATTTTCTTATGAAATTTTAATTATTGGTAAATATAAGATTTTTAACAAAAACAATATTTCTATTAAGTTAATATTATTAAAAAAATTGTTTTTTTGGATTTATTTAAAAAAATATTTAAAGTAATATAAATAAAAAATTAAATATTATTTATTAATTACTAATTAATTCAACAATATATAAAAATTATTTTTTCCTTTAAATTAAAATTAAAATCTATCTAATTCTCTTTTCCTTTTTTTATTTTTTTTATTTATACCCAAAAATCAGAAATAAATTATTGAAAAATAACATTTAAATTTTTTAAATAAAACAAAATTACTTATTTCGTTATTTAAATTAAATTTAAGAAAAAAATTTTTTAACAAGATTTATCTTTTTCAAATTTAAAATTAAAATATATATTACCTAAAATTCTAAAATATCTAATATTATTTTAGATTTTAATAATAAAATAATCCTTATTCAAAACAAAAAATAATTAATAATAACAATATAATAATAAATTCATTGATTTAAAATATGGTGTTGTTTATATTCAACAGTTTTATGTTTTCGAGGAGCTCTTGAACCACCACCATCTAATTTATATATTTTAGTAGAAAATTGATTTTTAATTGTATTTGTAATTGTATCTTCAGAATCTTCAGAATCACTTTCTTCTTTAACTTTTTCAAAATATTCTGCAGCTATTACAAATTCACCACTATTTCTTTTTTGTCTTTTTTCTTTAAATTCTTTATTTTCTTTTTCTTTATTTTTTATTTTTTCCTTTTTTATATTTCCTTTTTCATCTATTACTACACTTTCATCAGAAAAAAAAAATTTTTTACTAAAATTTATTGTAGGATTAAATACTGAATTATGTCTTTTTCCAACATTTTGAAATGGAAACATATTTTCTTTTGATAATTTTTTTTTTGGTTTTTCATGTTTAACATTTTCTTTTCCTTCTGAACTCATAAATTTAACTTTTTTTTCATTTGTGTTA
Source organism: Isotricha sp. YL-2021b (assembly GCA_023805745.1). Taxonomy (NCBI): domain Eukaryota; phylum Ciliophora; class Litostomatea; order Vestibuliferida; family Isotrichidae; genus Isotricha; species Isotricha sp. YL-2021b. The sequence continues at coordinate 23,572 of JAJJKW010000038.1, read as the reverse complement.
TTATCTCCTATTTTACTCCCTTTTTCATTTTTTAATAATGATGGTAATTTTTTTTCGTCTGGAACTTTACTTTCTTCCTTCTCTTTTTGTTTATTTTCCTGAGGTTCCATATTAAGTTAAAAATTATAATTTTTTTAAAATTTTTCTTAAAATTTTTTAAATAAGATTTAAATAATTTAATATTATATTTTCATATTTTTATAAAGGTTATATATTTATTAAATTAATAAATTATTCCGTACAATTATTTAATTATAAAAAATAAATAAATTCAAAATCAAATATGAATAAAAAATACCCAAAAAAAGAAAATAAATTAAACAATTTTTTGAAAATTTGACAAATAAAGTTTCTTTATTAATATAAAAATAATGAAAAATTATTTAATCCAATAAAATAATAAAAATCATAATTAATCATAATAAATAATTCTTTAACTAAAAAAATAAATCAGACAAAATGGGTTCTTGCTGTTTAGTAGTAAAAACAAAAGAAAATTTTCAAGGGTATAGACTTATTAAAGGCAAAGTAAATCAATTTAAAGTTGAAAAAATAAATAATCAGAGTAAAAAAGAAATACAAAAAAATAAAATTAAAATATTAAAACCAAAAAATCTTACGACTTCAGAAATCTTAAATTCAAAAAATTCTGTAATTCATCAAAAGAAAACAAATAAAAAAGAAAAAAGTTTACTCAACAAAATATGTAAAATAAAAGAAAATTTAAATGAAAAAAATGAATATTATAGTCAAAAAGATTTTATAAAAGGGGAAATAAAAGGAAAAGGAAGATTTGGAATAGTTTATAGCGGTTTATATTCAAATAGTGGTGAAATTGTTGCAATTAAAATATATGATAATGTCAATGAAGAATCAAGAAAAAAAATTTTTGATAATTTAAAAGAATTATATTATTTAAATCATCCTAATTTAATTAAAGCAATTCCTTTAGTTGATACTCTTAAAATAAATAAGATTGATGGGAAAGATACATTTACAATAATTTATGAAATAAGTAATGGAAATAGTTTAAAAGAATTAATTCATCAATTTGGAATTTTACAAGAATCAATTATTCAAAAATATTCAAAAGAAATATTAGAAGGATTACAATATTTACATTCAAAAAATATTATACATAAAAATTTAAAATGTAGTAATATTTTAGTTGATAGTAATGGGACAATAAAAATTAGTGATTCTTTAATAGATAGTATTATTTTAGGTAATGGAAAAGAATTATATGAAAAATTAATGGATAAAAATTTTGATATTAATAATAATCATAAAATGATTGATTATACAATTCCACCTTTTTTCATTCAAAATATTAAAAAAGATGAAAATTATGAAATAAATAGTTCTTATGATTTATGGTGTTTAGGTTGTATTCTTATTGAATGTTTAAGTGGAGCTCCTCCTTGGTCACATTTTCCTTTTCTTAATCAAAGAGAATTTATTAAATTTTTAAATAATACTGATTTAATTCCTACCTTACCTAATAAATTATCAAATGAATGTAAAGAATTTATTTATTTATTATTTGATTATAAAAAAACTTCTCAAAAAGATATTTATGAAAAAATATTTAATTTAGAATTTTTTAAAAATTCAAAGGATTTAAATACTAATAATATAAATGATTCATTAGATAAAAGTAGTGCAAAAAATTCAATTATTTTTCATCAGATTTTCAATATTACTTCAAACATTACAAATAATATCAAAGATAATAATAATAAAAATAACAATTTAAATAATAATAATAATTTAGGACAAGTTTTAAAAAGTTTAAAAATTGTTAATGTTTTAAATAATAATGAATCTCCAACTTTCAGTATTACTGTTAGTGGAGTTTCAAGTAATAGAAATTCTTTTTATAATACTTTACAAAGTAATAAATCTAGTTTTTTAAATGGTAGTTGTATAGGAAAAAGATTTGGAATTAGTAATTTAAATAATCTTAACTTTCAAAATAATGGAAAGGGTTTTGAAATGTTTGAAGTTCCTGAGGCAAAAGTTGAACAATCTCCTATAACTATTAAAGAGCCTAATGTTGAAATATATAATTTTGATAATTTAAGTAAAGGAGAAGAAAATAAAAATGTCATTAAAGATTATTCTATTTTAGATAATTCTCAAATTCATCAAAATATTGAAGAAAATGGAAATTGAATTTTTTAAAAAGTGTTTGATAATTAACCCTTATAAATAATTGTAGTGTATATTTATCTTTTTGTAATCTATATAAATCTTTAAAATTAATACATTGAAAATAAAAAATTAGTTTTAAATTGATTCTATTTAAATAGAATCTTATAAATAAATTTTTGTAATTATAAGAGACATTTTAGACCAAGAATTATATATTCAAAATTCAATATGAAAAAATAAATGGTTCTCAAGTAGAAGTATTAGAAACTTAAGAAATATTGAATGAACCAATTGTTATTTCAAGAAATGATGAAGAAAAAGTTGAAATAGAAAGTTCAATGTTAATAATATTTTAAAAAACATGCTGATTGAAAAAATAATTATTTGAATTTCTGGAAGATATTTAAAGTTTAGAACAAATAAATTAGATTATTAAGAAAAGTTTTTAAAAATGATTATGATTTCTCTTTTTTAATTATTAATTATTATTTAGAAAAATATAAAAAAGAAAAAAAATTTTTGATTTCATTAATGATTTAATTAAAGAAGTGACTGAAATGAAAATGAGCATTAATTCACAATCTTGATATGTTAATACAAATTTAATGGATCAAATTAAAATATAATAATTATTTGATTATTGATTTATTTGAAATAAATCCATTATATATCTTTAAATAATAATTTGAAATTGTTTTTTATTTTTTCACTATTAATTTCATTTTTATGTTTGGTTGGAATTTTTGAAAAAATATTTAATTTGAAATTTTAAAAGATATAAATGTTTTTTTGATTAATTAATAAAAGTAGAACTTAAATAGTAATGAAATAAATATAGGAAATAATGTAAGAAAATAATATAATTAAAATTATCAACAAATTATTTAGGATTAAGTAAAATTAAGTTTATATTTAGATTAAATTTTATGAAAAAAAAAACTCTATATTAAGTTGAAGATTTATATTTTATGGATCTAGAATGAAAACTTTCTAATTCCCTTAAATTTTCATTATTATTTATAATATTAGAATAAAGCTTGTCTTTTATATTATGTATATCAAAATAAGTTCTATATAATCTTTCCTCACTTAGCATATCCTTTCTCATTCTTTCAGAATTTTTAATATAATAATTTTGTTTGAAACATTTTATTTTATAATATAAGTAGGTTTTCCAACTTATTTTCTTATAATTTTTAGTTATTCTCCTATTAAAAACATTCATTTGTGTATTTTGTCTCATTGAACTATTATTATTATTTGCACTTTTTAAAAAGAAAGTATTAAATTTAACTGACTTATAAAAATTTTTAGTAGAATTTAAAGTATTATGAGAAATTTTTTTTTTTGGTTGAATATGTGAATTATTATTAATTAAATTTAAATTAGAAACTATAGTATCTCTTTTATTATAATTTATAGTAGAACAAAATTTAATTTTCAAAATTTTTTGTTCGATTGCTTTATTGAAATCATTCATTAATTGATAATCATGATAAATAAAATCATTGAACATTTGAAAAAAAATTATAAAAAGTTGAACAATACCATCAACAGCACCAGCAATATCTTGAATTTTTTTATAAGTTCTATCATATATATGTTCATAATTTAATAATTGTAAAACTAAAACTCCTTTTATATCATTTTCGAGTAAATAAAAATCATTGGTACTTGAATCAAATTTATAATCTGTTATTATTTTATTATTATCAAATAATATTCCATCATGAGTTCTTAATTCTATTGGATAAAAATTTAAAAAGAATAAATCGAAATAACTAGAATAGAAAAAAAAAGTAAAATTAGTTAATGAATATTTTATTGGTTTTTTATAATCATCTACATCAATAAAAAAATCATAATAATTAAAATAAACATTTTGATATAATGAAAATGATTTAGTTATTTCATCAGATGATAAACATGAAAAATTATTTAAAGTTGAATTTTTACATGATTTAACTAATATACCATAATTTATATTTCTAAAACTTTTTATTCCATTTTCCAAAAATGGATATTGAAAATATTCATCATTAAAGGAATAAATAGTACCATTTTTATTCATTTTCTTTATACAAGCAGAATCTAAGATATTATTTCTAGTTTCATTATTTAATATTCTTTCATAATTTTTATAGTCACTTTTTTCACATTTTTCATATATCCAATAAGTCTTATTTTCTAAATAATCTTCATCTAAAAAACTATTAGAATCAAAATCTATAACTCCAAAAATTGAATAGATTTTTGGATTATATAAACTTAAATTAACAGAATTGATATCTGCAATTGTAATATAATGAAATAAATGATTTAAATTAATTTCAACTTTAGGAATCTGAAATTCTAATTTTTCATAATAAAAAGTTGTTGGATTTCTATGGAATAAGAAATCCATTGAAATTAAATATCCAAAAATTAAAGCAAATATCATTAAAATTATTGAAAGTAACCCTGAAATTATAGATGAATGTCTATTTGAACCATTATGAAATAAAGTTATTTCTGGGGAAATGTAATCTATATTTTGAATAAACATTTTTTTTATTTTAATAAGGTTTTCATTTATATTAGAATTATTTATTATTAAAACTTTTAAATAAATTAATTATTTGTTTAAATATTATTTTTTTTTGTATAAAATAAAATTCCTCAATTTACATAGATTTATGAATATCATCTTTATTATTATAATTTATTTTTAATACTTCAATAATTTTTTTTTCCTTTTCATTTGTATTAAATCATGCATAATATCTATAAATTCAGTCTCCCTTCAAAAAAATATAAATTTTTACTTGGAATAAAATTATAAATTTTTTAATTTATTGCTTAATAATGGTTCATATTCTTTCTATATGAATTGTTGATTGAGTCACAAATCCAAAATGTGTATAAGGCCTATGAACATGGACTTCATATTTTTAATCAAAATTCAGACAATTGAGAAATCTTGAAGAAGTCCATTCATCAGTAATAATTTGATTTTTTGGTTTAATATGATTTAGGATAAATCTTTTATATTCTTCTTCTATTCTTGAATATTCTGCATCTAACTTTTTTTTACACTATATATTAATTATAGCACCTATGCTTCAGATTTTTTAACACTCTCTTCAATAAAATATGATTCATCAATACTTATGCATCTGCTATATTTTTCTCAATTTGCCAAATCTGTGTATATCTTTAATGTAATATGCTATTGCATTTCATACCTGAATAAAAAGCTAATTAAAGTTGCTATACTGAAAATAATATTTTCTTCTGTTTTTTATTAAATTTATTCTAATATTAAAAAAATTGTAAAATTTAGTTCTTGTGTTTTATGAAATATTTATCAAAATATTTAAAAAAATTTTTGAAATAATATTTCAAAATTATTTTTCATTAACTTTTCATTTTCTAATTGAAGAGAATTAAGAAGAATAAAAATATAAAAATCAATATTAAATATATTTAATCAAATTTTATAAAAAAATTTCTACATAATTTTATTTTTTTCTCTTTATCACGGGAAGTACTATATTTATTTTTATATATAGGTTTTCTTTCTATTTTAATTTTTGAAATTGTTTTAATATAATCTACTGTCCCGTTCTAAGAGAGTTGTAGGAGTACCCCTCTCTTGGTAAAAAATTTTTGGATATTAGAATTATTTTATCTTCTATTATAAACTTATATAATAATTTGAGTAAAGTTAAAACAGGTATTAGAGGAATAATTCAAAAATGAATTTTTTATTAATGAAGTTCTTTAAATATAGTTATGATTATTATAAATTATAGTCTTATGGATTATAAATTTAATTATTTGTACTTCTTGTTAACTTTGTTTTAGAACAAGCTAGACACTTATTTGATATATTTAAGAAATATTTTAATATATATTTTGTTGTCTTTCCTTTTTTTATATATTTAAATCAAATTTTTCATCTACTCGTTCTTTAATTTTTTCTTCGTTTTAGATATTTTACATTTTTTTTTTATTATTAATATTGTTAATTATAATTATTTTTATTTTATTCTTATTTTTGAATAGATTAAAAATATGTGATTTTTTTAAACTATATTGATGATATTTAAATATATGTACTTTTTAAATTGATCAGTTGAATTTATCTTAAAAAAAGACAAAAAATATAATAAACAATTTGATTTATAAAAATGAAATTGGGAATTTAACTTTTTAATTTATTTATTATAATTGATTTATTTTTAATTGTTTAATTATTGTTAATGTTAATAAAATTATAATTAAAAAAAAAATAAAGAATCATTTTATGTTTTTTTAATTAAAAAAATATATCTTTAAATGAAAGAAGAAAAAATATTAAAAAATGATTTAAAGATATTATATATGGAACATCATCAATATCTTTTATAAAAAGTTGGGAAAAATCGCAAATTAATAAATTAATATCCTCAATATTTAAATAAAAAAATATAATAATATTATATTATATGATTTAGGAAATAATATTGAATACTTCAAAAAAAAATTATAAAAGATTCCAATGGTTATTTAATTTTATTTAATATTGAAGAGTCAAAAGAAAAAATATTAAAAATTAAAAAATATTTTGATGAAATATTATTAATTAATAAACCTTATGTTTTAGTAAAAGATAAAATTGATTTATAATGATGAAAATAAAGATATAATAAAATCTAAAGATTTTTGTAAAAAAAATGATTTATTGAAGGTTTTAAATTTAAATAAAAAGAAATGAAAATATGTGAAATATGTGAACAAGAAGATATTCATGCTCCTCATCAAATATTATCTATTAAACATTTAAATATGATATATAATAATATATATAATTTTATTAAAAATTATAAAGAAATAAAAGTAAATGATTTAAAAAACAAACAATTTATTAATTGTTTATCATATATTTATAATATAGTTAAAAATTATATTGAAAAAGATATTTATATAAAAGAGAGCATAATATTTTTAGAATCATTAAATTTATCAATAATAAAATATTTAAATGAAACACAATTTGATAAATTTAGGTAAATCATTTATATATAATTAAATAGAGAAGGAAAAATGAAAGATGAATATGGAATATATGATGGAAAATTAAAAAATGGTATAAGAGAAGGAAAAGGAATATTTTATTATAAAAATGGTGATAAATATGATGGAGAATTTAAAAATGGTATAATAGAAGGAAAAGGAATATATTATTGGAAAGATGGTAATAAATATGATGGAGAGTGGAAAAATGATAGAAAAGAAGGAAAAGGAATATATTATTATAATAGTGGTGATAAATATGATGGAGAATTTAAAAATGGCATAAGAGAAGGAAAAGGAATATTTTATTATATTAATGGTGATAAATATGAAGGGGAATGGAAAAATGATTTCATTAAATCAAAAATCATTTATATTTAAATTTTAACAATATGTATTTTACATTTTTTAAAAAAGAATTTTATAGAGCAAATAATAAAAATAATACAAAATTTTTTTTAATTCTTATGAGATTTTATCTTGTTAATATATTAATTATAACATAATTTAAACAACTTTTATCTTTAAAATCGAAACAAGTTAATATAAAGAAAATATCCTTAATTAATAGAGGTTTTTTCTAGGGAAAGATTAAGAAATTAACCTTTTTTTCAAAAAAGAATAACATTTAAGATATTAAATTAATAGAAACTGTTATATCCTTGATAACTCATGTAGTATATCCTTATCTTAAAAACCACTTGAGACAACTTATATTTGCCTATTTCATAAATATAATAACAAAAAATTTATTTTGCTCTATTTTATTCACAATTTTATTAAAGGATATTCATTTTGATAGTAATCTCACCATATTTATTATATATTTATGTGAATATTATGTGTTAATCTTTCTTATATATTAGTTCTTAAAAAAAAATGTAAAATATAAAGAAATAATTGGAATTTTGCTTTCCAATATAGAAAAAAACGAATATATAAATTATATCTTTTCATAAATCTTGGTATTTATTATTATAAAACACTATAAGTTTTATTTCCTTTAAAGGCTATTTCTCTTTATTATTTTTATTCCTATAAACCATGATGTTATTGAGTTTCTCAATGAGCTATTCAAATCAATCTCCAATCAAATATAAATTTATCAAATTCTTCATTAGTAAAAAAATAAGATTTCCTTTATGTAAGATTATTAATTTCTCTGGATTTGTTATTCATTAAATTTAAGTTAATTATATCTCTCCAAAGTCTAATCTATTTTTTATCTATTTTTTCATTTCTTTAATTTTAGTGATTTCTCTTTATTTTATTTGCCTTTTTTTATAACATGAAAATGACCCTGAATTTTCCACTTTAGAATTTAATAATTTAATATCATAATTCTAATAAACTACAGTTTTCAATAATAAAAACATATAATTTTTCATCATGTCCACTTCTCCTTAAATAACTTAAATGAAGAATTTTGAACATGACCATGACAGTCTCTTCTATTATATATTAATTAAACAATTTATTATTAATTATAAAGAATAGTTTTTTTGTTCAATTAAAGTAAATATTCTAATGATTTTGAATTAAAAAGAATTATATAATATTTTTTTAAGCTTATCTTATTTTGGTCAGGATAAATCTTTTATTATTATAAATGACATTCATCAATTTTTTTTAGTAATTATTTTTTATTTTTTCTTTTTCTTTAATCACATTTAAATTTTTCTTTTATTAAATTAATAAAAATATGATTCATTCAATATGTTTTTAAATAATTTATAGATAATTTTCAATTTATTTCAATTTAATTATATTTTTTTCTTTTTTCTTTTTTCTTATTTCTTATTTTATTGTCCTCTTATTATCCATTTAATAAAGAAATTCTTTTAATTATATATTTATATAAATTTTTTCATTATTTTTGAATTTTAAATTAAAAATTATTTTGTTTTAAAATTTCTTTTTTCTTTATTAATCAATATTTTTGGACAAAATATTTTTATAAAACATTTATATTTATTTATATTGAGATAATATAATAAAACTTTTTTCACTAATCAAGTTAATTTTTTCTTTATCATTTCCATTATATATTTTTCTATTTCTTTTTGCTCACTTAATTCAAATAAACATACTAATAACTTAAATTTTAAAAAAAATTATATTTATCTTTATTTTAAAATTTTCTCTTTTCTTTCAAATTTGTTTTAATCTTTTTTTTACCTATAATCTATTATTTCTTTAATATGTAATATTATTCTTTTGATTATTATTAGATTACCCCAATCACAAATATAAATAAATATTATTTAAATTAAGTTCCATGTATTCTTTTATCAATTTATTTATTTTTAATAATGTAATAGAAGAAATAAATTAAAATTTACTTATTTTTAAAAATATTATTTATTCATTATAATAATTTTAATAAATGTTAATTATCATAAATAATAAAATTTTTATTCATTTTTTGTTTTTTAATAAGATAATTTATTAAAATAAAATAATAAAATGATAATATGAAAATTGTTCTAAAATAAAATTAAATAAAAAAGAAAAATAATAAATTTTTTAATTTTTAAATTTATATCTCAACACTAAAGTACCATCTTTATTAATAAAAGTATTTTCCAAAGATAAAGTTTTAACAATTGCATTATCATATAAAGGTTTATCATCTTTTCCTCCAATAATAGGAGAAACATATAAAATTAATTCATCAAATAAATTTTCTCTAAGAAAAGCTCCATTTAAAATAGGACCACCTTCCATTAAAATAGATTTAATTCCAAAAATATTTTTTAATTTTTTTAAAGCAATTTTAATATCAATATCATCTTTTCCAGCAAAAATATAAGAAAGACCAATACTTTTTAAATATAAAATATATTCATCAGAAGCTAATTCAGTTAAAACACTAATAACTTCAACATTTTCTCTAGGTAATAATTTAGATTCAAAAGTTGATTGAGCAAAAGGACATCTTCCTTTTCTATCAAAACAAATTGCATATTTTTCACATTTTTTTTCTGATTTATAATCTTCATTTTTATTTGCTTTTTTTCCTTTAAATTGTGTTAAATCTGGAGTAAAATTTTCTCTTGTATATGTTACTAAATATGTATTTATTCCATTTAAAAATGCATCTGCTTTTAAATTTTTTTCTCTTTCTAAAAAATCTATCATTGCAAATTCTGCTTCTGGCTTTTCATACCAATCTCCTGTTACTTTTCCATCTATTGTTTGCATCATATAATTTATTATATATGGTCTATCTTCTTTGTTCATTTTTTTAATTTGTAAAATTGATTTTTTGGGATTTTTAATTAAGTTGTTTTGTAAAATGAAGTTAATATTGTTTTTTATTTTTTTTTAAATTATTATTGTTATTTTAAACTTCAATTGTTCATTAATGAAGAATTGGAATTATTAAAAATATTGAATATTATTTTTTTTTTAAATTATTTTTTTTTACAATAAATTCTTTATATAAAAATTAAATACAATAATTAATTAAAAACATAATTTTTCCAAAAAAATAAAATCATTTTGAAATTTTTTTGGAAGAGAGAATTGAAAATCAATCATCATTATGAAAAAATTGAAAGAATAATAAAAAATTAAAAATATATTTAATTAAATAAATCCAGCAAATAATGTTAATATCATTTATATTAAATAATTTAAGAAATTGATAATTATTCTAAGAAATTATTCATTTAGAAAAAATATAATTAAGAATAAGAAATTAAAAATCAATTTTTATTAATTTAAGCAAGAAATATAAATTGATGAATTATTAAATGAAATATATTTGATAATAAATTAAAAAATTATTAAATCAAAAGAAAATGATTTCTAAATTTAATCAAAAATTTGGATGAAAAAATTTATTTTTTTTAAAAGTTTATTAAATTAAAAAATATGAAAAATATGTTTGGAAATTTAATTTTGAATCAAATTATTAAAATATTAAAATGAGAAATAAAACTTTTTTAGAAAAAATGACATATAATTCTATTTTAAGATTTGGAAATTTATTAATTCTAAAAATTTTAAATATATTTATAATTACCTAAATCCTATAAAAGAGAAAAAGTAAATAAGAATAATTTAATAATTTTGATTTTTTTAAAATTAGACATAATAAAAAATTTTTGAAAGTATTAACATTTTTCTTATCTTGATGATTGTTATATTTAAATTGATTTAATTGTTTTATTTATTTGAAATATATTTAAAATAATAAATGCTAAAAATTAATATTCTTTATCTGTCAAAAACATTTATTTCGAATTTTTTTAGTTTTAATTTATAAATTACATTTAAAATTATTATTTTAATCAAATGTATATTTTATTATTTATGGGAGTTTAATAATTTATTTATTGTTTTAAAATTTAAAAAATAAATGAATATATCTTATTGTTTATTTATTTAATAAAAAATATAAAATCTTTATGTTAAATAATCATGATAAAAGTATTTAAATAATAATATATTCTCAAATCTAGCTATTCATATTGGATTTTTTATTTATCATATATATAATTTTTACATAAATCTTTTCAAAAAAATATTTTAATATTTCAAATCATTTTTACAAACAATTAAAATTTTATAATTCAAATTCGGATATATCATAATCACATGAATTTTCATTTTGATAATTGAATAAAGATCTATAATCTAATGATGATTTTGAAATTATATCTTCTTCTTTTTCATCTTTAATTATTATTTCTTTCAAACATTGTTCCATATTTAATAAAAAATTATTTGAATCAATAATAGTATTAGGTAAACGAATTTTAAATGGATTATTTTGAAATTTATATTTTGGAATATTATTTGTTTGATAATCATTTTTCATTTATCAATTTTATATATATTTTTTTAAATTATTTCATTTTAAATATAAATAAATGAAATAAAAAAAATATTTTGTTTAAAATTTAATTATTAGGTAAATAATGCTTATTTATATATTATATTCTATAAATAATATTAACTAAAAGTTAATTTGCTATAGGTTTTTTGATATTCAACAAATTCTACATTAAATAATAATATATTAATTCATGAATATAAAAAAATATATTTATTTTTTTAAATATTTAACTTATATACATTTAAATTGTTCTTAAAAAATAATAATAATAAATTAAAATTTAACTAATTACCAAGGAGTTAAATTCATTTATTTGAATTATTCCTTTTTATTAAAACAAAAGAAATCAAACATAATTTGAACTTTTTGAATTTTAATGTTTTTATCAATAAATTATTACAATGAAGTTTAATGACCTTATTTATTTTCTTGATAGTATTTTCTCTTCTTCTCATTAATTTACATTTTTCATTCCATTTTTTTATTATTGAATTTCTTATGTATTTTTTCTTAAATTCTTCATTATCATCCGAAATAATCTTATATAATATAAATTTCAATTTCATTACATTAAAGAATTTCCTAGAAAAAATAACTTTAATTATATCTCTTAATGTTATTAAATGTATATATTCTGCATATTTTTCAGTTAATTTCAACAAATTATTAATAACAATTTTATTAACTAATTTATTTATTGTATTTTTTAGATTATTATTCATTTCTTTTTCATGATTTTTTTCTTTATTAATTCTATATTTCCATTTAAGAAAAAATAATAATAAAATTATATTATCTTCATCTAAATTATTAAATAATTTTTTGAACATTTCAATTCTAAATTCTTTATGAATTTTTTTTAAATGCTTTTTATATGTAATTTGAATAAAAGAAGCTGAAATATTTTTTAAATCTGGAAGAATATTTTTATCCTTTATTTCATCTTCAACTTTATTATAAATTTTTACATATTGTTTATTACTATTAAATGAATTTTTAATTAAATCTCTGAAAGAAATTTTAATTACTTTTAATCTAATTAAATTAAGAGCATTAGGAATATTTTTATATAATTTTAGTTTATTAGTCATATTTGGAATTTGAATTTGAAGATAATTATTGAATTCTTTATTGAAGAATTTTTGAGCATGTGCTTTTTTAATTTTTGAATAAAGTGAATTACATTTCTGTTTATATAATATTTCAAAATTATCTGATCTACATCTTTTATTTAATTTTTTTGCAGATGAAATAAAACTAAGTTTTGATTTAATTGGAATTGAAGTAAAACTTTGAAATTTTGGTGTTTTTGTTTTTAATTTTTCATAATTTTCACCAAATGAAATTGTTTTCCATTTTTTAAAAATTGTTCTCGCTTTTTGATTAAGTGACACTAATAATCTTAATTTTTCATTAATTCTTATTCTAGGCACTATCTCTTTTATATTACTTTTTTTTGGTGAATTTTCTTCTTTTATAATTTCATTTTTTGGAGGAATTCTATTTGATTTTTTTAATATTGATTTTCTTTTTTCTTTTAAAATTAAATTTGAACAATTTGGAGATGAAATATTCTTTTTTTTTTGAATTTTTAAAGATTTAATTGACATTATACTTCTTATTAATGGATTTGATATATTTTTCCATTTTTTAAAATATTCTTTTAATAAATTATTATTCTTATTATCATTTATTTTATTTGATTTTTGTTTTGAATGATTTAATATTTTAAGTAATATATTTTTCATTTCTGGATTATTAGTTTTTTTTAATTTTGAGTAAAATTTATGTGAAATAGTATTTTTATTATGACCATCTGATTTACTTATAATTTTTTTAATCTTTGGACTTTTAATTTTTTTCTTAATATGAATAGTAACATAAGGTTCATTATCTTTTCTTTTAGAATTTGAATTATTATTACTTATATTTTCACTTTTATTATCTTCATTATTGAAGCTAATATCTTCAAAAGTATCAATAATTTGTATTTTTTCAGTATTATTATTATCATTTTCAAAAATATTTTCGTTTTCATTCATATTTATATTTTTCCATAAATCAAATTTACTCCTTAAATTGTTTTGTTCAATATTTTTTAATCTTTTATTTACAAAATTAGACCATTGTTTCTCAAGTTCTTTAATTTCAATTGTTTTTGAATTATAAAGAGATTTTTTTAAATTAAAATCTCTACTAGTACTATAAGAATGAATTCTTAATTTTCTAAATTTTATAGTATTACTACTTTTACTACTTTTGCTACTTCTACTATTTTCTTGTTTTAAATCTTCAATATTACTCACACTAACTGGAAGTGAATGAGAATTTCTTTTTTCTTTAAAACTTAGAGAATCTAATGAAGATATAATAAAATCATCATTTTCTTCATTTGAAGGAATATTCATATCATATTCATCAGTTAAATTATTATTTTGTGAAATACTTTTAGAAATTTCTTTTTTATTTTCAATTATATTACTAAATTTTGCTGAATTTGGTAAATAAGAAATTTGAACATGTGGAGAAGTTACTACTAAATTTTTTTTCTTTACATTAAAAGTATAATTCTTTTCATTTTGTTCATATTTTAAAATATCATTATTATTAACATTACTAATATTATAACTATTAAAATTATCTTTTGAAACATATACTTCATCTAATGAAGGTAAAGTTTGAATCATATTTTCATTATTATTATTATTAATAGAATTAATATTTACATCAAATAAAGGACTTGATTGAATTCCTTCATCTTTCATTTCTATATTTGGTTTATTTAAAATTCCATTTTCAGATGTTATTGCTTTTTTATTATATAATTGTAATGTATTTGATGAGTTTTCTTTTTCTTCACTTGAACTTTCATCAATTATTTTTTCTGAAATTGGAGGTAAAAATGATATTTGAATATTTCTTTCTTGATTTGGAATTGAATCTATTTCAATTTGATTATGATGTATTTCTAAAGATAATGGATCAAAATAATATTTATTTATAGGTAAATTATTTATTAATGTTATTTCAATTTTATCAATTGAAAAAGATAAATGTGAATTATTTAATTTAATTTCCTTTTTTATATCTTCTGATGGAATATATAAATTATATTCATTTATTATTTCATTTTTTTCTCTTATATTTTCTTTCCATTTTTTAAAATTATTTCTTAATTTTATTTTTTCATAAAGTGTTATTTTTGGTATTTTTATTATTTCAATTTCTTTTGTTGTAATATATATTTCTCTTTCATTTTCTTTATTTTTTTCTAATTGAGGATTCTCAGTTATCTCAATAATATGTTCTTTATTTATAAATTCTTTTTGTTCCATTGGTTCTTTTAATCTATTTTGTTCTAATATTTGTTCATTTTTATTTTCATTCTCTGGTTTATTTAATTTTGTCTTTTTTAATGAATCTAAATTTTCTTCTTTTTTATCTTTCTTTTTATTATTTTCATTTCCATTATCATTATCTTCATCATTATCGTTATTTTCATCATTTTTTCCATAAGATTTTTTTATTCCTTCAAACATAAATCTTGCTCTTCTTTGATATTTTACATTCTTTTCATTTTTCAAGTTTTGAATTATTTCTTTTCTTATTTTCATAATTAAACATCTCATTTTCCATTTATTTAAATATATTTTCTTAAATTTATTTGAATAATTTTTTATTAATTTTTTCAATTCTTTATTTTTTATAATAGAAGGAATAACTGAAATTAAATCATCAAATACATTTTTTTTATTATTCCCTTTTATAACTTTCACAGTTTTTATAGGTAAAATACTTTTTAATAATAAAGTTTTTGCTCTACTTTTATTCTCAACTAAATTAGATTTTTCTTTTTCTTTTTTAAAGAAATTATTTGTAAAAATACTATCATTTAATCTATGCTCATCATTAATTTTTAATTTTGGAAGAGTAATTTTTTCACTTAAATCTTCTTCATTCAATAATTCTTTTTTATCATTAATTAACTCAAAAGAATAATTAGTAATATTAAATTTATTGAAATTAATATTATAATTTGGCATAAAAGTATCTCTTTCAATAGGATTATCATCAAATAATTGATTTTGTTTATTTTTATTAGGAATATAATCACCTAAAATTAATTTATTGAATTTTTTAGAAATTAAAATATCATTTTCTAAAGAAGAATTAGGATGAAAACTAGGAGAATTATTATAATCATCTTTCATATCAAAAGTAGTATTCTTTTTAATATTTTGTTCTTGTAAAGGATGTTGAACTGGTTCATCTAATTGATATCCTAAATAAGAATTATCTTGTTTATTATCACTTTTATTCATTAAATCAATAGATTTATCTTTTGATATTGTTTTATCTATTTCATTTTCATCATTATATGATATTTCTTTATTATTAAAAGAAGGAATAAATTCATTTAATTCATTTTCTCTTAATTGATTTATTTTTTTGATTTTTAAATTTCTTTTCATATCAATATTATTATTTATGGAATCTTCATCATAATTTTTTGGACTTATATCTTTACTTATTTGAGTTATATCTTTTGAAATATCTTTTGTTATATCTTTACTTTCATCTCTTGAAACTGAAAAATCTTTTTCTTTCATTTCAATTAAAGGTTTAATTTGTTCAAAAGGACTTTCTTTTATTTTCTTATAAGATGATATAATTTTTATATTATTTGAAAGAATATTTTCTGGTTTTATTAATGAATAATCAAATTTATTTTTTAAATTATATGGTTTTTCAATTATTATTTTTTCATTTTTTATTTTATCTATTATTGAAAAAGAAATTATTTGTGAAGATAATTTTATTTTTTCTTCTGAAAATTGAATTTGAATTTCTTTATTTGAATCTTGTGAATTATGAGAAGAAGATTCTTGTTTAAAAGATATTTCTCCATTATCTAATATTTTTGAATTTCTTGATTTTGAATTTAAAGGTTTATGAAGAAAAGAAGAATTTTCAATTATAAATGAAGATATATTTACAATATCTAAATTGGATTCAGATTTTTTAATATCAATTTTTTCTATTTTTTCATTTAATATTTCAAAAGTAAAATCTTTATTTTGATAAATATCATATAATTTATTAAAACAAGAACTTTTTATTTCTATAACATCTATTTTTTGAAGTTGATTCATATTTTTTGAAGAAATTATTCCTGTTTTATATATTTCATTATCTTTATTTATACTTTCATTATTTTTTTTAATATCTGTCAATTCATTAGCCAAGATTTCTTCAAATTCTTTATTAGGATTATCTATAATATTAAAACTAATAACTTGTTCAGAAGGAATAAAAATATTTTGTTTAATATTTTCTTTATTTAAATCAATTGATTTTTCTTTATTTATAGAATTAAATGATAAATGTTGATGATTAATTCTTAAATTTAGATTATTTAAAGTTTGAATAGATTGAGAAATAGTTTCTTTAGAATCAATAATTAATTCATTATTTATTTCTTTTTTAGAATTTAAATTTATTTTTGAAGATTTTTTTGGAAGAACAGTAATTTTCTTTAATAAAATTGTTTTATCTTTTTTTAATGGATCTTTTATTTCATTTTTTTTATTTCCTTCAATTAATATATTTTCTTGTTGAATTGTAAATTTATCTTCAGATTCAAAATGTTTTACACATATTTTTTTTATTTTTGCTAAAATTGTAGGTTTCTTTTTTTTAAGAATAGAACTATGACTTTTTTCTAATGTTTGATTTGATGATTCTTTTGGAATATAAAAATGCTCTTTTTGTATTTTAATATTTAATGGTTTTGTTTGAATTTCTTTTTCTACTTTTTCATATCCTTCAATTGAAAAAATTTCATTGTTAATTGTATAATTATTTTCAGAAATTTCTTTTTTATTCTCTTTTTTTAATAAAGTTTTTTTATTTAAAAGTTTTATATCTCTAAGATTCATTTTTTCTTTATTCTTTTTATTTGAATTTCCCAAAATTGTTAATTCTATATTTTCTGTTGACAAACTAATTTTTTTTTCTTGACTTTGAATAATTAATTCATTTTCTTTATTAATTAACAGTAATTGATGTTCTTCTTTGATTTTACCTTTTTTTATTAATTCAAATTTTTCAATAATATACTCTGAATTTTGTTTTTCACGACCTTTAATATCAAACTTATTTTCTGATTCTATTATAAATATGAATTTATCTGTTGTTTCTTTTTTTTCTTTTCCAAGTAAATTTAATATTATTTTTTCATTATCATAAGTTAAATTATTAAATTCTTTTAATTTTATTTCTTCTATTTTTTTAACTTCATTTATTTGAACTTCAATATTTGACTCATTCTCAATTTTTTCATTAACTTTATTTTTGTTTAAATTAATTTTATTTATTATTTTTAATTCATTATTATTGTTTTCAATTTCTAAGTTTTTAAACTTTCTTTCTAATTTTTTTCCTTTAATTTCGAAATTATAAATATTGTCTGATTGTTTTAATATAATATTCTTCTTTTTTGAATTATCAATAAATATATTATTTACATTATTTTCAATTATTATTAATTCTTCTTTTTCTTCTTCAATAATAGGTAATTGACTCAAAATATAATTACTTCCAATAACTGTAAAACAAATATTATTTTGAATTTTATTTTCATTATTATAAATATATTTTTCTTTATTATTATTTATATCTTCATCTGAATCACTTAATTGATTAATTTCTTTATAATATTGTTTTTCTCTTTCAATTTTATTTGGATTTTCAATAGTGCATTCATCATTATTTTTAATCACATTTTCATAAAAATATTGATTATCTTTAATTCTTTTTTCAATTGGTATTAAATTAATATTTTCAAATGAATAATCTATTTCAATTGTTTCAAATTGATGTAAATTTATTTTTTTATTTAAATTATCTTCTTCAAATTTAGATTTTTTTTTCTTATGAATAATATCTGTTGAAAAAGACATATTTTTTTTTAAATCATTTTCTTCTAAATCTTTATTAATTTTTAAAAATTTTCTTTGACTTATTGCTCTATCTTCATTTTCTTTTTGAAATAATTCTTCATCTTCTTTTGATTTACTTTCTTTATTTATTCTTCTATTATATCTCATTTTCTTCTCATTTCTTTTTGGAGAAATTCTTTCTATTTCTTTATTTATTTTTTCTTCTGGAATTATAATTTCTCCTTCTTTTAAAAGTTCTTCTTCATTTTCATCACTTGAAATTTTATCAAAAGAAAATTTATTTATTTTTGATTCTTTTAAATAAAATGCTTGATTTAATATTTTTTTATCCTCAAATTTATTTTTTTCATATATTAAAAAATTATTACTTTCAATTTCCATTAATTTTTCATTAAATTTATTACTTTGATTCTTTAATTCTTCATATTTCTTTAATAAATCATAATATAATTTTTCGAATTTTTTTTCATTTTCTTGAATAATTGAATTAATTAATATATTTGATTTTTGATTTAAATCATTTAAAGTTCTTTCAAAAGTAAAAGAAGAATTTTTTTTTATTTTTAATGTTTCTTTCTCAAATTGTTTTTTCTTATATCCTAAATTTAATTGTTTCAATCTATTAATAATTTCCATTTGATCTGTTATTAATCTATATTGTATTTGTTTTTTTGGTTTAAATGAACATTTATACATTAAATTTTTAAAATTTCTTTTTATTAATCTAGAATAAAAATTTATTAAATGTTCAATTAAGGCTTGTCCTTTATAAAACATAATTAATCTTATATAAATAATTTTTCTTAACCAATAACCTCTCCAAAAAGATTGAATTCTTTCAATTTTTTTATTTACAAAATTTAAATGTTCTCTAAAATATCTTTGTAATAAAATAATATAATGTATTTTATCTTTATAATGAGGATGATATTTTTTTTTATTATCATTATTTTGAGAAATTCCATAATTTATTTTTAACTCAACTTTTCCTCCTGGACTTCTATTTGGAGAACCTGAATATTTAAATGAAGAAATTGGAGAACCTTCAATATAATTTATTCCTGAAACATTACAAGTAGTATTATTTATATTAGGATAATAAACAAAATTTTGGTTATCATTTAGATTTTTTCTATTATCAGTATAATACATATACTGATTATTATTATTAATTAAAGGAGTTTTTTGTATAGAAATATTATTTCTATTTATTTGATTATAATCATTATAAATTGAATTAAGATTATTATTATTATTTTGAAAAGGAGATTTTGTATTTTTTAAATCATGAGATTTTATATTTGTTGTAATTTTCATATCTGGAGAAACAAAAATTTCTAAATTTCTTTGATGATTTTTTTGTCTATTATTCCTTTGTGTTCCCATATTGATGAATTTTTGAGTAATAATTTTTGAATCATTTTCTTTATATTCTTCTTCACTTGAGGATTCTTCAATATAATTATATCTATCATTTAAATCTCTTTTTTTTGTTCTTGAATTACTTCCTGGAATTTTTATATTATATTCTCTTAAAATTGATGTATTATTACTATTAAAATTTTGAACTAAATTTACTTTTGGTGAGTTATAATTATTATACTTTCTTTCTTCAGTTTTTACAATAAAATTACTTAATTCTTTTTTTTGATTTTTTGTATTCAATAAATTTTTTTTAGTTGAATTTAATAAAGTTTGTTCAGTTTTAGAAACTAATAATTTTGCAGTTCCTTTTTTAACTTTATCATTATTACTTTTATTAAAACTTTCTTCAAATGAAATTGATTGTTCAGAATCTGTATCAACTAAAACATTTTTCCTATTATGTTCATCAAGACTTAATTCTCCTTTATTTTTCAATTTTTTAATACCTTTATAATAGTTTTCTTTAGTAAAATCTTCTTCTTTTTTTTCAATTTTTTCTTTTAATTGATCATTTCTCATTTGAACAACTTTTGAACTAATATTCATATTAATAAATTTCTTCTTTGTTGGAATTGGATTATATAAAGGCATTTGATTTCGAAAATTTTTTCTTTGATTATAAGTTTGATTTGATATCATCATTTTTTTGGGAAAAATTGTTTTATATAAATATAATTAAAAGAGTTTAAATATAATGAAAATGATATTAATTTTTAATTTATTTTTCTGATTTTTTAATTGTTCAGAATTATTTTTTGACTTAAACAAAAGTTAATTTGATTATGGGAAAAGAAAGAAAAATGATTTTATCGTTAAAAATTAATTCTGATCCGAATTAGAAATAAAAATATTAATTATTTACTATTTATTTTGTTAAATATTTAAATTTTTATTATTAAATTAAAAATTTGATTTATTAATAAAATAATAATTATATAAACAATATATTTATTATTAAGATAAAAATGTTAATTAATTAATTCTAATTTTAATAACTTATAATTATAATGTATATTCTATATAAATAAAATTTATAATTTAAAATATTATTAACAACAATATCTTTCATTATTATTATTTTCTTTTATTCCAAAACCAATATTATTGAATTTTTCTCCTCCTAATTTGATTCCACAAGAATCACTTTGTAAATCATAAGTATTTTTATTTATTTTTTCATAAATACATTCTGCAGTTTTATAGAATATTTCTTCAATATTATTTCCAGTTTTTGCAGAACATTCAAAAAATAAAATATTATTTTTATTAGCTAATTCTTTTCCTTCATCAAAAGAAACTTTTCTTTCATTTTCTAAATCATTTTTATTTCCAACAAGAATAAAAAAAACAGTTTTAGAAGAATTATTTTTACAATCTTCAATCCAAGTTTGAATATTATCAAAAGAATCTTTATTAGTTATATCATAAACTATAATAGCACAAACTGAGTTTTTATAATATGATCTTGTAATTGAACGAAAATTTTCTTGTCCTGCTGTATCCCAAATTTGAATTCTAAATATTTGTTTATTTATTTCTATATTTTTTGCTCCAAATTCAACTCCAATTGTTGCTTGATAATCTTCATTAAATTTATCATGAGCATATCTTAATAAAATATTACTTTTTCCTACTGCGGAATCTCCTATTATTATATATTTTAAAAGATAATCATATGAAAATGACATTTTATTTTTTACAATTTTTTTAGAATTATTATTTTATTATAATAAATGGATGTAAATAGTTTATAATTTTTTATTTTTATAAAAGATAAAATTTATTTATAAAGTAATATAACATATATTTAAAGATTATTTATAATGATTCATAAATTAGGAAATTTCTATTTTTTTAGACATTAAATTTCATTTAATAAAAAATGGAATTATTTAAATTTAAAATAAATTATGAAAATTGTTTAACAAATTTATCATGTTCAATAAAAAAATATTATAATCTTCCTTATAATCATAAAACAATACCATTAATAGATAAAATATTAGAAGAAAAAAAACCAGAAAATTTAATATTAATATTATTTGATGGAATGGGTTCAAGAATATTAAAAAAAAATTTATCAGAAAATTCATTTTTAATTAAAAAACAAATAAATGAAATAACATCAGTTTTTCCTCCAACAACAGCATCTGCAACAACAAGTTTAATTTCAGGATTAAATCCAATTGAACATGGATGGCTTGGATGGACAATGTATATTCATCCTTTAAATAAAATTTATACTTTATTTTGGAATTCTGAAAAAGGAAAAAAACAATCTGATAATAATTTTATTAAAATTAAAGAAAAATATTTAAATCCAAAAACTATTGTTGATGAATTAAATGAAAATAAAATTTGTGAAAGTTATTTAATAAGTCCTTTTTGTGATGAAACAAATATATTTAATAAAAAATATAATAAATTAAATGATATGATAAATATTCTTGAAGAATTAATATCTAAAAATGGAAAAAAATATATTTATGTTTATAATCCTGAACCAGATCATATTATGCATTTAAAAGGTTGTGATTCAAAAGAAGCTATTAAAGAAATTAAAAAAATAAATAATCAAATTGAAGATTTTTCTAAAAAAATAAATAATAATACTTTAATTATTATTACTGCTGATCATGGTCATTTAAATAATGAAAATATTATTTTAAATGAAGAAATAAGTAATTTAATGGAAAGAGATTTATCTATTGAAGGAAGAGTTTGTTCATTTAAAATTAAAAATGGAAAAAAAGAAGAATTTAAAAATAAATTTATCAAATTTTATGGTAATGATTTTAATTTATTTTCTAAAGATGAAATAATTAAAAATAAATTTTTTGGTGATGGAAATATGAATTTTTTGTTTGAAAATGCTTTAGGAGATTTTATAGCTATTTCAAAAAATAATAAAAATCTAATTGAATCACAAGATTTTCCTTTGAAATCTTCACATGCTGGAATTTCAGATGATGAAGTTTATGTTCCTTTAATTATAATATAAAAAATATTCAAAATAATTTATTTTTATAAAATTCAATAAATAAATCATATATAATTTATTGTTTATTTTAAAAATAATCAAAAATTTTTATAAATTAAAATGGGGATTGGGGATTGGGGATTGGGGATTGGGGATTGGGGATTGGGG
>JAJJKW010000367.1:0-38068 GCA_023805745.1 Isotricha sp. YL-2021b | reverse complement strand
ATTATTATTATTATTATTATTATTATTATTATTATTATTATTATTATTATTATTATTATTATTATTATTATTATTTGTATTATTATTTGTATTATTATTACTATTATTATTTTTTTTCTTTTCAAACCTCTTCATTTGATTTAAATAAATCAACTTACTTTCAACTTTATTATCCACAATTTGATAAAATCTAACAGTCTTATCGCAACTTTGTGTAATAACAAACTGATTTTTGGGATCCCATGCAACCCCTTGAACAAAATTATTATGATCACAGAACCTATGAACATACTTTCCTTTTTCAACATTAAAAATAAAGCTGGAATTATCAAC
This sequence comes from Isotricha sp. YL-2021b, assembly GCA_023805745.1. Taxonomy (NCBI): domain Eukaryota; phylum Ciliophora; class Litostomatea; order Vestibuliferida; family Isotrichidae; genus Isotricha; species Isotricha sp. YL-2021b. Next base: position 37,735 of record JAJJKW010000367.1, on the reverse strand, counting down.
ACTTCCACTAATAATATATTTACTATCAGGAGACCAAGAAAGATCATAAATATCACCAGAATGTCCTCTAAGAATTTTATAATTACACCAAGTAATTTTTTCTTCATTAGAACCAAAACTTACAGGTCTTAATTTTTGAACCCAAATAACAATAGTATGATCATCACTTCCAGTTGCTAAATAAATTCCATTTGGAGAAAATCTACATATATTAACTGTTGATGTATGTGCTCCTGATAATTCACATATAAATTTAGGATATATTCTTATATCATTTTGTATATTTATATTTGAATTTGATGATAAATATGTTTCTATAAAATTTTGAAATGATGATATTTGATTCATTTGATTTTGATTATTGGTTATATTTGTTATTATTGTTTGAGCGGGATTTTGAAGTTTTAATAATAAATTTAAAGATTTTAATTCTATTTGCCATAATTTTACATACATTTTATCTTCAGATTCAGCACCACATGTTACTAAGAAGTTTGTGTTTGGATAAAAATCACATGACATTATTCTGTCGTTTTTTCCATGCCAATATATTTGAGGAAGGTCTATTCTCATATTTTTTTTTAAATGTTATTTATTTTTTTTTAAATGTTATTTATTTATTTGTTTTTTTTATTTTTATTTAATTTTTTGGTTTTTTTTTGAGATTTTTTCTTAGGGTTTATTTTATTTTTTAAAATTATATATTCTTAAAAAAATAATTGTTCATTCACGATTTATTGCTATTTTTAACCTTTTTTTAAAGAATATGAAAAATTCAAAAAATCTTTTTATTATAAAGAGAAATAAATATATTTAATTTAAAGAATAGAAACTTATTCAAATATAGAATAATATTAAACATTATATCATCTATTTTTTTTAAATATAATTTCAAAATTTTTTTTTTTAGTTTTTCCCTTTAATAAATATAAAAGAAAAATATAATATTTTTAATAAATAAAATTAAACATGTCAAAGATTATTGATATTAATTTTCAATCTTCAAATTCAACTGTAGATAATGAAACAAGTATTCAAAAAGCAACAGATATATATAATTTTAGTCAAGATATAAAAGAAACATTAGATTATTTAACAGTGATAAATTTTATTTCAATAAAACAATTAATAGAAATTTTAGAATGTTCTTGTGATAATTTAATTAAATTTGAAATTTTTCATAAAAAAAATCAAAGATATGTTATTTTATTTCATTCTATTGTAAAAACTACTTTTTCTCAATTAAAATGTTGTTCAAGTCAAATAAGAGATTTTAATTTAATTTTACAATTACCTAATAAACATGAAATTTCAATTGTTATTAAAGAAGATAAATCAAATTGTTGTAGGAAAGAATTGTATAAAATAAAATATTTAAATGGGTTTAAAACTTTTTATTTTAAAGAAAAAATTACTTTTAATTACTATTATTTGACAATTATGAATAAAAAAAAAGAAATAAAATATTATATTGAATTTCCATTATGTCAAACTGGTTTTTATAGTAGAAATTATTGTTATCAAAATTTTCAATTAATTGGAAAAATTTATGAAGATAAAACAAATAAAACAATTACATTAAATAATGGAGTATTTCATTTTAATTTTCCTGAAAGTTTTGATGCTTGGGATAAATTAAATTTAATAAATTGTGTATTATTTCTACAATATAAATTTTTTTTAATTGAAGATAATAAACCTTGTTATTATTTTAAAAAATTCTTTCTTATTGTAATCTTAGTTTTATTTCTTGTTTTAGTTTTAGAAATGTTAAGTCATTTAAGTGATATAAAACAAATGTTTAATAATCTTCTTGGAAAATAAAAAAAATAAAATCATTGATAATTGAAAAATTTTAAATTGTCAAGTATTTTATTTTTTTTACAGTTAATTTTAGTTATATTAAATATATTAATTGGAATCTTATATTAAAAAATAGAAATTTTTTATTATAAAATTTATATTATTAAGAGATTTATATTTCAAATATAAATATTTTTATTTAAAATATTCTTTTTCAAAATTTATTAATTCTTTTTCATCAACATCATCTTCACTTGTGTTTTTAATAATCTCTTTAAAAATTTCATTTATTTCTTTTAATTCTTTAATTTGTTTTTCCATTTTTTCCATTTTATCACTGATTGAATTATTATAATTTAAAAATAAATTAACAGCTTTTTTTGCATTTTTTTCATTAATTTTTATTTTATTTTCTTGACATTTAAAACTAACATTTTCTTCATTATCAATTTCATAAAATAAAGAAGGAATTTTCATATTTAAATATTTACTTGCTGTAAATTTTATATTATCATTAATTATTTGAATACATTCTTCAATTATTTTTTTTAATTTTATATTTTCATTGTAATATTTGTTTATTCCATTTTCTTTTTCTGAAAATATTTTATTGTTTTCATTTGAAATTAAAAGATTTATTAAATTACATAAATTGTCTTCTTCTGTTTTAATATTTAATTGTTTTATTTTATTATTTATTATTTTATTTATATTGAAAAATTCTTGATTTAATTTCGTAATTTGATTATTTAATTTATTATTTTCTTCTTTTAATGATTCATTTGTTGATTCTATTTTTTTCATTTTCTCATTTTGAATTTTTATTAAATTTTCATATTCTATTAATTTTGATAGAGAAATATTTTTTGAAAGAGATTGAGGTTTTTCATTTTTTTGATTAGAAAAATTTAATTTATTTCTTATTTTTTCATTTTCATATTTTATTTCTGTTGAAGTATTTGTATTTAATCTTTCATTTTGAACAATTAAATTCAGATTATTATTTTTCTTTATGATTAAATTTGAATAATATTGAAGATTTTTTTTTAATAATTCAAAATTCTTTTTTAATTGATTAACATTTTTTCTTTTTTGAAGAATTGATTTTTGTAAATTATTCATTGCTTCAAAAAATTCATTAATTTTTTGTGCAAGAATAAAACTAAGACTATTAATATTATTTAAAGTTTCATATTCTTCAGAATTTTTTGAAACAGTAATTTGACTATTAAAACTATTTTTCAAATAAATAATTTCTTTTTCTAAACTTTTACTATTTCTTCCTAAGTTATTCATAAGATAAGAATAATTTTTTTTATTATCATTACTAATATTAATATTATTATTATTTTCATTATCATTTAAAATAATTTTTTTTGAATCAATATTAAGTAAAGTTGAATTATTTGTTACACTTGGATTTGTATTTAAATATTCTTTTTCAATTGAAGCATTTGAAAAATCATTATTTGATTTAATATTTGAACAAGAATTATTTAATTTTCCTAATATTGATAAAAATCTTTTGTTTTTTGCTAAACTTTTTTTTGCTTTCATTAAACCTGAATAATGATTAAGTGATAATGAAGGTTTTAAAAAAATTTTATTTGTTATTGTTTTTGTCTTTGTTTTTATTTCTTCTTTTTTTTCTTTTAAATGATTTGATATTTTAGATTGTAAATCTCTTAATTTTTGAAATATATTTTTTGCTTCGCTAAAAAAATTTAATCCATTATTTTCTAGTTGATTAATTGTATTGTCAAATAATTGTTTTTTTGAATAATTTTCTTCTAATTGTTTTGTTAACAAAGATTCATTTGTCATAAAATTTTTGATTAATTTTGATAATGAATTAATAATTTCAATAAAATTTTCACTTTGTATTAATTTATAATTTGGATTTTGATTTAAACCACAATTATTTGAAACTAATTCATTTAATTTTTCAAATCCTAAATTTAATTTATTTATAGCATTTTTTCTACTTAAATCTATAATTTTAAATTGATTTTTTGTAAAATTCAAAATATTATCTAATTTGCTATTTACCATTTCTTTTAATTTATTTGAATTTATATTTTTATGAATATTATTAAATATTTCTTCTTTATAAGTATTCATTAAATTAATTAAACTATTTGTCAAACTCTTTGGTACATTTATATTATTAAGTTCTAAAATAATATTTGACTCAATTTCTTTTTTTAATGTTACAAATTCAGTATAAAAATCAGGATTTTCTTTTGAAGTTATGTCACTAGTGTGTGGAGTTATATAATTTGTTATTTTTATTGGGTCATTATTATTTATATTAATATTTTTATTTGATGATTTATTTATAGGTATTGACTTTTTAATATTTAAATTTTTTGAAATGTTGATTTTTTTCATTTTTATAATAAAGTTGTTTTACAAAATATTTAAAAATTTAAAAAATATTAATAAGAGTATAATTTTATTTATTTTAGAAATTCAATATTATAAATAAATTTTATAAATATTAAAATATTAAATATATAAAAAATAAAAAAAATATAAATTATAAAAGAAAACTATAAATTCATTCAAAAATATATTAAAATGATGACAATAAAAATATAAAAAACAAGAATATCAAAAATAAATAGTTAAAGCAAGAAAAAAACTGATAAAATGAAAAAAATGTATGAAAAAAATAATATTTGAAGTAATTCAACTATTAACTTTAAATGAAATTGAATGTAGGAAAAACAAATAAATACAGTAAATCATAAAATAAATATTTAATCAATAATTTCGAAAGATATTATAATAAAAATCATTCAATTCTATTGAAAAAAATAAAATAAATATGTAATTCAAAAAATAAAAAAAAACAAAATAAAATCAAATAATATATTTGAATTTATATAGGAATATTATTAATTTATTCAATTATTTACAATAAAATTTAAAAGGAATAAAAGAAGTTAATAAAAAAACGCAAAAAATATTCTTTTAATATTAATTGGAAATAAATATAATTTAGAAAATGAGAAAAAAAGAAAAGAAGAAAAAAATAAAAAATAATACTAATTTCACAATATTTATTTTATTTTTAAAAACTTATGTGATGATTTTTTAATATTAGAACAAATAATTAAAAAAATTTTTTAACTTTTAATTGAAAAATAATCTTATAAATAAATTATAGTAAAAATAGAATTAAAACAAAAAAAAAAATGGATTCATTAAAAAGAACAATGATAACTTTAGGAACATTAGGAGATTCAATGGTAGGAAAAACAGCATTAACAAATTCATATTTAGGAAAGGAATTTGATGATGAATATTTATCAACAATAGGAGTAAATTCATGTATTAAAGAAATAAAAATAAATATAAATAATGAAGAATTACCAGTTAAAATTAAAATATGGGATACAGCAGGACAAGAAAAATTTAAATCAATTTCAGTACAATATATTAAAAATTGTATGGGAATTATAATAGTTTATGCTATTAATACTCAACAAAGTTTTTATAATTTAACTTCTTGGTTAAAAGAAGTAGAACAAAAAAAAAGTAAAACTAATATTCCTTTAATATTAATTGGAAATAAATGTGATTTAGAAGATGAAAGAGAAATTAAGAAAGAAGAAGCTGAACAATTAGCTAATAAATATAATATTAAATTTTTTGAATGTTCTGCTAAAACTGGAACTAATGTTGAAGAAGCTTTTCAATTTTTAATTGATGAAGTTGTTAAAATTCATGAAAAAGAATTTATTAATGGAGAAGAAAAAACTTTATTAATTTCAGGACGAAAAAAGAAAAAATGTGAATGTTAATAATATATATTTTATTTATTATTTGTTATTAATAAATTAAAATTTAACTATTATTTATATTCTTTTTTTAAAGGACTAATATAATTTAATTTGAATAAAAAAAATTTTTATTATATTATCTGTTTAATATTTATTTTTTATTTATTATTATATATTTTCTTTTTATTATTATAGAATTTTATTATACAGAATCTTATAAAACAATTTATTTATATTTTTACATTTGTTAAAAAAGGTATTTCATATTTTCCAGTATTAAAAAAATTTTTTCCTTTAATTATTTTAACATTTTTAATTGGATAAGGTATACCTAATTTTTTAATAATTTCATTTGTATTAATTTTCTTTTTCAAATTTTCTTTTTCATTCTTATTTTTGATTCTTGGCATAATATTATCATTTTCTTCAAAAGAAGAAAAATTTTCACTTTTCATAATTCTACTTTGGTAATTTGAATGATAAATTCTACTATAATTACTATTATGATTTGTAGTTGTTAAAAATAATCTTTCTGAAATAATACTTGTTAATTTTTTATTTGAATCTCTATTTGAAAAAGGGAAGTTTTTAAAATTATATTTTAAAGAAATTTTAGGTTTATTTCTTTTTATTTTATTACTATTTGAATTAAAATTTTTCTCTAAAATATAATTATTAATATTTGTCATTCTACTCGATAAATCATTTCTTTTTTTTTGATAACTAGAAAAAGATCTTTTTATTTCATTTTTAATTTCATCACTTAAATTAATTTTCAATTTATTTTTTTGGCTTGAATTTTTTTCCAGAATTTTTTTTTTATTTTTAAATTGTTCAATAAGATTTTTATAGTTAATATAAAGTTCTTTAACAGAATCTTTAAAGCTTAAATATTTTTTATTCATAAAATCAACATTCATTTTTAAAAAAATAGTAAAATCTTTTCTAACCATAAGACAATATTGATATTTTTTAATTTCTTGACTTGCTTCTAAACCACAAATTCCACCTTCAATAAAATCAATAATAACTTTTAAATCATGTTTTTTATTTAAATATTCATCTTTATTTTTAACATTAATATTTAATTTACATAAAGAAGCTTCACCTCTATATAATAAATATATTATTTTAGCATCATCAAAAGGAGTATAAACTATATCTCCACTATCAAAAAATTCTGGTGTAATTTTTGTTAATAAATATTTGAATTTTAAATTTTTTCTTAGAAATGGAAATTTATTTAAAATAAAATGAACTTTTTTATAATCTGCTTTTGAAAATTTTGAATATAATAATTGGTCAAAATATTTTTTTTCTAAATAAAATATATTTGTATCTTCTAAACAATAAATTGATGTTGTTCTTGGAATATTATATATTAATCCCCATTCTCCAAAACACATTCCTTCATTTAATGTTATTCTTTCTTTTTCAAAATCTAAAATAAAATTTTTTAATGTAATTTCATTTGAATTTAAATCTTCTGGTGTTTGATTTTTTTTTATTGATTTTATTATTTTATTTTTTAACTTTGAAAAATTAATATTTTTTGATATGATTTTTTTATAATTTTTTTCTCGAATTAAATTCTTTTTTTTAAGATTATTTTTTTTAATATTTATTTTAAAATTTTCTTGGATTTTTTCTATATGTTTTCTTTTTAGAATCTTCTTATATTGATTTTTCTTTTGTTTTTTCACAGGAGATAAATTTAATTTATTTTTGAGGTCAAAAGAAGTTTTTCTTTTTTTAACTTTTATTTTTTGAAAATTAAAACATTTTTCAATATTTTCAATTTTTATATTATTAATAGTCTTAATTAATTGACACTTTTTATTCTCTAAAAGATTTGATTTAGTATTTTTATTCTTATTATCAAATATATTATAATTATCATCAAATTCATTTTCTTCTTCTAAATCACTCATAAAATATTCATAATCAATATTATTTAAATTTCTTAAATTTTCACTAATTTCATTTCCTCTAATATTATCAACATAAAATTCTTTATATTTATCAATAAAATTAATTTCTCTTATTGAAATTTTTCCTGTAATAATTCCATATAAAGCATGACTTTTCTCATATTTTCTCATAATATAACTTCCTTCTTTATAAAAATTATGTTTTAAATAACAAGAAGCATTTCTTATATCTCTATTTGATATTTCTTGATAAGTCATATATCTTATAAATCCTTTAAATTTTAATAAAGAAAAATATATTAATTTAACATTTCTTTCTTCATCATTATTTTTTTTTTCTTTTTTCCTATCATTTGTTATAGAAAGTCTTTTTCCTATTAAAGTATTTGTTTTTTGAGCTATTAATGTATAATGACCTATTGTTTTTTTTGAAGTTTCTTCTATTAAAATTTGACTTAAAGATCTTTCATCTAAAATCATTCCTTTTGTAAATTGAGTATCTTGAATATATTCATATGTTTCTAATATAAAATATAAAAGAAGTTTTGCAACTTTTCCATGTTTCCAATCAGGTTTTTTTTTTTTGTACTTATGTGAATTCATTTTTTTAAATTTTTTGAATAATATTTAATTATGATTTGTTATAATTTTTTTTAAGATTTTTAAATTTTTTTATTATATCCCTGTATATTATTAATTCTTATGTAAAACTTTTTTTATATCTTTGATTATTTTGAAGATTGTTATAAAAGAAAAATATATTATATGTATTATTTTTATAAAAATAATAATTTAAAAAACAATTAAACAAATGAATTATGATTTATCTATCTTTATTATATTTTACAATTTAAAAAATTATAAAAAAATAAAATAATATTATCTTTAATTTATTTATTTCAAATCTTATTTAATTATGGAAAGTGATGAAGATATTGTTAATATTATATGCTCAGAATGTAAACAATTTCCTTTGTTTGAATTTAATAATGAAGATAATTTAATTATAAAATATAAATGTCATAGTGAAAATTATGAAGAAATTCCTTTAAATAATTTTTTCAATTATTTCAAAAATTATCAATGTAAAATTTGTAATAAAAATTCAAATTCAAATAAGAATTGTATTTGTGGATTATTTTGTAAAGATGATTATTTATATCATCTTTTGTTATCAAAACATGATAATAAAGAAATTATTCTTTCAAATAATGGAATGATATTTAAATATTATTGTATGATTTTTGATAAAATATGTGGAAATAATCATAAAATAATAAATGATGAAAATTCATATGAATATTATTCTTATTTTTTAAAATTTATTTTCAAAAATATCCAAAAAAATAAATATTTAAAAGAGATAAAAATATTATCTTCAATATTTTATAATTCTTTATACTATTTAGAAAATAGTTATAATCAATGTTCTCTTAATATAAAAAATTTAATTAATCCAATGATTTATTATTTTAAATATAATAATATTAATGATAATAATAATGATGAATTTAATTGTATAATTGCTAATTATTTAGTTAAAGAAATAAATAAAGATATTCAAATAATGAATGATGATCAAGATAATTCAAAATTACAAAAAGAATTAGATGAAAGTTGTGAAATATTTTTCAACACAAATAAACAAAAATTAAAATTAAAATATAAATTTAATAAATATGGTGAATATATTATAATATTTTTATTTCATAAATTAATAAATTCTGCATATAAAATATTTGATAATTGTTCGTGTTTAACTTCTTTAGAATTATCTAATTTTAATACTAAAAATATTAATAATATGAGTTATATGTTTTCTAGTTGTTCTTCTTTAACTTCTTTAGAATTATCTAATTTTAATACAAATAATGTTAATAATATGAGTTATATGTTTTCTAATTGTTCTAAATTAGCTTCTTTAAATTTATCTAATTTTAATACTAATAATGTTAATGATATGTGTTATATGTTCTATAATTGTTCTTCTTTAACTTCTTTAAACTTATCTAATTTTAATACAACTAATGTTAATAATATGAGTTATATGTTCTGTGATTGTTCTAAATTAACTTCTTTAAATTTATCTAATTTTAATACTAATAATGTTACTAATATGAGTTATATGTTCTATAATTGTTCTTCTTTAACTTCTTTAGAATTATCTAATTTTAATACTAATAATGTTACTAATATGAGTTATATGTTTTCTAGTTGTTCTTCTTTAACTTCTTTAGAATTATCTAATTTTAATACTAATAATGTTACTAATATGAGTTATATGTTCTATAATTGTTCTTCTTTAAATTCTTTAAACATAACTAATTTTAATACAACTAATGTTAATAATATGAGTTATATGTTCTGTGATTGTTCTTCTTTAACTTCTTTAGAATTATCTAATTTTAATACTAATAATGTTAATGATATGTATTCCATGTTCTATAATTGTTCTAAATTAACTTCTTTAAATTTATCTAATTTTAATACTAATAATGTTAATAATATGAGTTATATGTTCTATAATTGTTCTAAATTAACTTCTTTAAACTTATCTAATTTTAATACTAATAATGTTAAAGATATGAGTTATATGTTTTCTAATTGTTCTAAATTAGCTTCTTTAAATTTATCTAATTTTAATACTAATAATATTAATGATATGAGTTATATGTTCTGTGATTGTTCTTCTTTAAATTCTTTAGAATTATCTAATTTTAATACTAATAATGTTAATAATATGAGTTATATGTTTTCTGGTTGTTCTTCTTTAACTTCTTTAGAATTATCTAATTTTAATACTAATAATGTTAATAATATGAGTTATATGTTTTCTAGTTGTTCTTCTTTAACTTCTTTAAATTTATCTAATTTTAATACTAATAATGTTAATAATATGTGTTATATGTTCTCTGAATGTTCTTCTTTAACTAAATTAGATTTATCTAATTTTAACACTAATAATGTTATAGATATGAAGGATATATTTAATAATTTGAATAAAAATTGTAACGTTTTATCAATAGATAAAAATATATTAAATAAAAAAGAACTTATTTATTTATTTTAAATAATATTTAATTAAATAATTTTTATATCTATCATATTTATAGAATTAATCCTTTGCGAGGTAGGAAAGTTTTTTGTATATCTTAAGAATACAAAATTTAATATATAATATAGCAATATAATAAAAATGTGGATTTGATCGAATGGATTATTATTTTTCTATTTATATAAGTATTCATCAATCAACCAAATGATATAAAAAAATAACAATCTATTTGATCATTGGAAAATTCATTTGTTTCAATATTTTAATATAATAAAAAAAAATAATGGTAATATTTAAAAAAATTAATATTAAATGTTTTTAATAATAGAGAATATTCTTTATTTTAATTTGGGTTTTTTGTATAAAAAAATCAAAATTAAGAAGTCATTAAACAAAATTCATCACATAAAATTTTAAATAATTAATTTTTTGATAATAACATTATTATCATTACATTATTATTCCATAAATTTAATATTAGTTCTCTTTAATTTATCTTTATTATTTTTGTTAACATTATAATTTTTTCGTTTCATTCAACCTTGATTTTCATTTGAAGAGAAAAATTTTATTTTAATTATTAGCTTTGATAAAATTTTTATTCTGTTTTTGTAAAAAAAAAATTATTCTAAATACTTCTCATTTATTTTTCCGAGATAACACTTTAATTTGTAATTTAGTCAGAATATCATTTTTAAAATTCTTTAAACATTCTCCATTTGAAAATAAATATCAATTGAGAATCATATGCTAAAAAAAATGACTTTAGTTAATTGTTAAATATAGCTAATCATTTTAAATAGATAATAAATTATTCTTTTATGTAAAATCATTTTAAGAAAAAGTTTAGAAATAGATTCAGATATTTTATTAATTATCTTTCTTTATTATTTTCTATAAATTATCTCAATGTAATAATCCTACAATAATAGTAATGTTATATAAAGTTTTTTCAAAATCAATCAATATCCAAACAATTCAATATTTTAATAATTTTAATAATGAATATAGACCATTAAAAAAAATTAATAATTATTGAAAAAAGGATAAATATTAATTTATTATAAATTATTTTACATCCAATATTCATTTGAATTGAATAAGTAAATCATTAAGTAAAGTATTAGTTTTCCCTATTTAATCCTATCTTTTAATATAATATGTTTTTATTGTTTAGTTTTATCTAATTTCTTTATATAATAAAATCTAAAAATAAATTTTATTATTCTTTTCAATAATAATAAAGGAAATTTAATAATCTCAATTTGGCATTTTCAGGAATTTAGGTCAATATATTTATATTACCATAAAATATATTTATTTAAATTACTTTTTAGAAATATTTTTTCTAAAATTCCAACCTCCTATAGTTAAAAGTTTAATTTTTAATTTAATAAAATATATTAAATATTTAAAATATTTCTTTCCATAATTCAAATTAATGCCTTTATGAGAATTAAAACAAAATTATATTTTAATGATTTCTTTTTATTATTTTAAAAATATAAAAATATTGAATACTCATTTTACAATTTAAAAAATTATGAACAAATTACTAATACTTTTTAAGAAGTGAAAAGTTTACCAATTAATAATGTATCAATAAATATAAATATATTTATATTTCTTTTAAATCAAAATAATTTTTCATAGAAAATATCTATTAAATTAAAATTTAAAATATTATAGTTTTTAAAATTATAATGTTATTAGATAATTAGATATATTATCAAAGAATATGACAAAAAATTATTTGAGTTAATTATTTAATGATAATTCATATTCAATATAATTCATTTAAAATTATTTTATAATTTTCATAATTTTTTATCATACGTTATTATTTAATATTTATTATTTAAATTATTAAATATATAACTCATATTATTAACATTAATAGTATAAAAAATTAGAACAATTCAAAGAAATTAAAGAAGAACAAACAGAAAACATATTAAATTATATAAATTTAAAGAATTTAAAGATTTACAATCATTAAACATATGTTCAAATCTTGAACAATATTTAAAATTAGATAAATTTATAGAAAAAAAATATAAATGAATGAAAATATAATTTTTTAACAATTTGAAATAAATTTTTAATATAAAAAAATATAATGAAAAGAATTAATATTGAATATTTATTAAATAATGCTTTATCATTAGTAAACATATAATAAAACCTAATTTATATTTTATTCAATATATTTTTTTTTCAAAATAATTTTTACAAAATACTCCTTAAATACAAGTTTTTATCACAAATCTTATATATAATTGTTGAAAAAATAAGAACAATTAAAAATGAACTTTTTGAAAATTTTCATTATGACATTTATTTTTTATAATTAAATAATTTTCATTATTAAATTCAAAAAAGAAAATCACTGAATTCTAAGCATTTTATATTAACAATTTTTCATTTATTTCCATAATTAAATAATTATTTTGTTTTTTTTGATTATAAAATATTATTATTTATTTTTTGGAAAATTAATTGAGAAATTTATAATTGAAAAATCATAGTTTCTTTTTTTTAATATTTTGGGATTAATTATTTTGAGTGTTATAACTTAATAATTGTTATTTCAAATAAAAAAAAACCTTCATTTTTATTTTTCTTATATTTTTTATCATTTATTTTTATATTGTTTATCATTACTTTTTATTTTATTATTTTATATTTTTTATTTGAAGGATTTTTTGAAAATATTAGAGATATATTATTTTTTAGAGTTTTTTCATCATTTTTTATAATTCCATTATCTTTAATTGCATTTATATGATTTAAGTTTAACTTTAATATAAATATTTATTCTTCAAAGTATTAATTATAATGTGGGATATTTTGAACTAATGGTTAAATATATTTCAACAATAAAATATAAATTAACTTTTTTTTTAAAATAATTACTTCAAAAAAGATTTAAATATTTATTATATTTTAATGTTTAATCCTTTGTATATTAATTTTAGAAAAATTTGATTCAAAAAATATAAAAAAATGAAGAAAATAACTGAAAAAAATAAATTTTAAATACAAGAACTAATCTTAGAAAATAACACATTTTAAATAAAAAATTTAAGTGAGTTCCAGGAATATAATTAATAGAGAAGTTTAAATACTTTTTATAATAAAAAGTTTATAAAAAATAATAATATCATAAATAATAAAAATATAAAAGAAGTTAATGTTAATAATATATTCAAAATATTCATATTTTAAAAATGATAAAATATAAGTGAATGGATTTAAATTAAAATAAAATCTGAATCTGAAATAATTGAAGTTATCTATAAAAAAATCTAATAATATAAAAAAGGAAATTATTAATAAAAAGTATTTTTCAAATTTTTATATAATTTCTCCATATTTAATATTTTTCATTTATTTAATATATATAAAAATAAAAAATGACATCATGATAAGATTTTAATGATATTGGTATTATTTAAAGGATTAATTATTAAATTAAGAATTTATGTTTAGAAACCATATTTCTTCCTCAAATGGATAATTTAAAAATGATTTTATTTATATAAAAATATTAATATTATTTATTATCTATTCTTTGGTTTAATAATAAAAATTTGAAATTTTTATTCATAAAAAAATAATATTTTTCAATAATATTTAATATCTAATTACTCCCGAAAAAGGCAAAATTAAAAGATTAAAAATGAAAAAGGATATAAAATATTTTTTGAAAGAAGTAATAATATACCAAATAAAAGCTTTTTTCCTAATAATAATAAATAAAATAAAAAAAATAGAAAAATAAATCTATGAAAATGTAATTTTAAATTAATTGAATAACATTTAATAAAAAATAATAAAATATTTTTTATAAAAATAATCCATCTATTTTATTTTAATTTTACTTTGAAGAGATGTTGATAAAATAGAAATAGTATATATCAAAATATGAAAAATATTATAATTAAATAAAATTAGGATTAATCTATAAATAAATGTTATTAGAAAAATAATTATTTAATTATGGAAAGTAATGAAGATATTGTTAATATTATATGCCCAAAATGTAAACAATTTCCTTTGTTTGAATTTAATAATAAAGATAATTTAATTATAAAATATAAATGTCATAGTGAAAATTATGAAGAAATTCCTTTAAATAATTTTTTCAATTATTTCAAAAATTATCAATGTAAAATTTGTAATAAAAATTCAAATTCAAATAAGAATTGTATTTGTGGATTATTTTGTAAAGATGATTATTTATATCATCTTTTATTATCAAAACATGATAATAATTCATTACTTTTTTGATATCCTTCAAATTATTCATCTTCACTTTCATTCATATTATAATATTGATTAAAAAATAATTTTTTAAATAAATAATAGTACTAAGATTACAAATTATTTATGTCAGAGAATATTTTTAGTATTTTATAAAAGAATTCAAAAAAAAATCTCTAAACATAAATATGAGGGGTATGATAATTCATTTTTCTGGAAATTTTTATAAAATAAAAAGAAGATGAATTTTTTGAAGAATTTAATTATAAAGATGATTTAAAAATAATTAAATTCAAAAAATATAGAAAAATATTATGTTAGAAAGGGATAAAAAATATTTAAAAAGGATAATAAAAATAATAATTAAAGTTAAATTAATTTTTAAGTTATTGTTTTTAATTTTTTAAAAATTTACCTTTTGACATAAATTAAGTTTAATTTGGAAAAAACATAAAAAATTTTTTGAAAAACATTTAGAAATTATCCCTATCCCCATTTACAAATGTACAAATTTAACAATTTATTAATATTGAATAGTAAAAATTTTATTATTTAACGTTTCCAAGTATGGTAAATATGTGAGACTACTATCAAATGTGTTATATTTATGATAGATTAAATTTGGAAAAAATAATTAAAAAGTTATAATAAATAATTGTAAAAATTCAAAGTAAAAATTATATAAGAGAATTTTTTAAACAAAATATTTAATATATAATTCATATTAAATATTAATATTTAAAATATTGTTGTAATCTCAATAATTTTCTTATCAGAACTTATTATTTCACAATTATAGCTTAAATCACAGAACATATAACTCATATCTTTAACATTCTTAGTATTAAAATTAGATAAATTTAATGAAGTTAAAGAAGAACAATTAGAAAACATATAACTCATATCATTAACATTATTAGTATTAAAATTAGATAAATTTAAAGAATTTAAAGAAGAACAACCAGAAAACATATAACACATATTAGTAACATTATTAGTAAAAAAAGTAGATAAATTTAAAGAAGTTAATTTTGAACAATAATAGAACATATAACTCATATTATTAACATTATTAGTATTAAAATTAGATAAATTTAAAGAAGTTAAAGAAGAACATTCATAGAACATTTTACTCATATTATTAACATTTTTAGTATTTAAATTAGATAAATTTAAAGAAGTTAAAGAAGAACAACCATAGAACATTCCACTCATATTATTAACATTATTAGTATTAAAATTAGATAAATTTAAAGAAGTTAAAGAAGAACAATAAAAGAACATAAAATTAGTATTATTTAAATATTTTGTTAATTTAATATTAATTTTATTTATTCCTACTTTTTCAAAATTATATTTATAACAAAAATTAATTTTATTTCCATTTAAATATAATTCACTATTTTCTTTCATTTCTTTTTCATTTTCATTTGCTGAAATTTCATCCCATTCCCAATTAGGATTATTTTTTTTAACTTCTTCATAAGAATTTAATATTTGTATATTATTTTTTTCTTTAATATTATATTCACATATTATTTCATTATTTAAATCTTTATTATTTAGTTTCTCATTTTTAAAATAATTTTTAATTTCTTCTTTTAATCCTTTAATTTCTTTATTTATATCTTCATTTATTTTTTTATTATTTAATTCATTTTTTATTAATTTTATTTCTTTCATTAATAATTCAAATATTTCTTCTTTATCAATTTTTATTTTAGGTAATTTTAAAATTAAATTATGACAACAATTTTTTAATATCAAATTTATTTTATTTTTATAATTTTCTTTAATATCATATTTATTTTCTTCAATTATACTTTTAATATTATTAATTATATCTTCAATCTTTGAATAAGATTTAAAAATATTAAAATTTAATAATTCTTCAAAAGAATATTTTTTTGAATATAATTTGAAATTATTAATCATTTTAATATTAATTGAATTATTAAATGATTCAATTATCAATTTCCAATTATTTTTTAATTCCATAATTTATTAAAATTAAATAATTAATTTATTTATTTAAGATTCAAAAAAATTAAATAATAAAGCAATTATTTTATTTTAATTTTAATAAAATAAAAAAATTAATAAATAATCTTTGAAATTCTCAATAGAAAATTTAAAAAAAAGTATACTTCAGAAATCATAAAATAAATTTGCAATTAAAAATACACTTATTTTCAAAATAAATTAATAGAGTTATTGAAATTTTGAATTTTTTTTTCCAAAAATTTATTATTTTAATTATTATTGATTCATTTTCTTCATAAGACTGAAAACAATTTTCAAAAATTATATTCTTGATTTTTTTCACAATAATCTTTTGACTATTCTACAATTCAATTGTTTTTATTTTTTCACTTCTCAATCATAATTTTTATTCATTAAATTCAAATTTTTATAATTAATGTTTTTAATTGTTTAAGTAGGCAAAAATATTTTTTTATTTTTATGAAAAATAAAGAATCTATCTAATATTAATTATTCTCACTTTTCAATTCTTTTAATAAATTATTCCATTTAATACAAAAAATTGACAAATATAATTTATTTTAATAATCCTTTATTTTCTAAAAAATTAATTAATCTAAAAAAAGTTTTCTATTTCTTTTCTTTACTATCATATATAAACAAATTTTAAATTTTTATCAAACATTATAAAGAGATTAAACAATAAAGATTAAAATGTAAAATATAAGAGAAATTTTATAGTTTTATTTCAAAATAAAAAATCTTCTCTGGCATTATTTAATTATTCATATAATAATAAATAATAAATAATTTATAATTTTGTCAATATGAATTTTATTAATTTCTTGTTTTTTAATTTCGTAATTTCACTTTATTAATTATTATTTTTTGATTTCATAAATTTCTTAATTATAATTTTCGCAAATAATTTTCAAAAGTATCGATTAATGTAAAAAAAATGAAATTAATTCAAAATATTATTAATAAATTTCGAGAAAAGTAAATTATAAAAAGAAAATAATAAATATAATTCCTAATAAAAAATTAACAAATAAAAGCATAAAAGAAATTTAATTAAAATCCCAAAAAAGAGAAATTTGGACATTTTATTATAATAATCTTAGAAGAGATATTAAAACTAATTTAAGAAAAAAATTTAATAAAATTTTAAGAAGATGAAATTTAAATCAATGTTAATAATAAAAATTACAACTATGATAAAAATTCATTTGTATCATTCATAATAATATTAATCAAAATAATAGAAGGAATAAAAAAAAGCAAAATTTTATTTAAATTTATAATTCTTGTAATTAAGCAATGAATGAAATAATTTATTCATTGAAAAATATTATAATTGAAATCCCACAAATTCAATAAGGAGAAATAATTAATCATTAACTATATATAATAATAATAATTTATTTCTATAATCAATTTTTTTTTTAAAAAGTTATGAAGTTTTAAATTATTGATTATTCAGAAATTGTTTATTTTTTATAATAAAATTATTAAATTTTTTTAATTCTATTCTCAAATTTTTTTTTAAAAAAATGATTTACTGAATTTTATTTAATAAAAATTAAATATAAAAAAATGAAAAAAGAGAATTTACTTTCAGAAAATAAAATACGAATATATATATTAAATAGTGAAAAATTTATTGATTTTGATATAAAATTAGATGATACATTTTTAAATTTAAAAAAGAAAGTATTATCAAAATTAGAAAATGTAGTAAATTTAAATTTAAAATGTCATACAATAGAAGGTTATGAATTTAGATATATTCAAAAATTACCTTCATCTTTTTTTTCAAAATTAGAAAAAAATAGAAATAATTATCCTCCAAATATGGGAATATCACCAATAAATGATAATGACACAATAAATGAAATAGGAAAAGATTCTGTTTGTTTTATAGAAAAAAGAGATTATATAAATTTAGAAAATGAAAATAATTCTAAGCCAAAATTATACGGAGCAGTATTAGATAATAATAATGAAGAATTAAAAATAAATATAAAAATATATATTAAAATAAATAAAAAAAATATATCAACAACAATAGTACAATTAAATACAAAAAATACTTTAAAATCAGTATTTGATAAAATAATATTAAAAAATAAATTACGTTATAGAAATATAGAATTATATTATTTTGTAGAACATGAAGAAGGAAATAATGAAGATATGGATAATGCATTATCTTGGGATATGGAATTAAAATATTTACCAACATATGAATTAGATTTATATACAAAAAAATTTGCAGATTTACCAAATTATCCTGAAATGTCTCAATCTTATTTTTTAAATTTATCTGAAAATTCTTCAAAAAGTAAATCTGAAGATAATGATAATTTACAAGAATATATTTTTAATGAAAATACTGCTGGTGTTTATCAAGAATTTGAAGTTATTAAAATAAATAAATTTGGTAATAAACAAGAAAGAACTCTTGGTATTGATATGTATAATTTATATAATGATATGCCTAAAAATAAAAAAAATTCAAGTGGATTATTTAATTTTCATTCTAAAACTAAAAAACCTTTAAGAAAAATTAATGATATTATTGAATGTGGTATTATTTCTGATAATAGTTTTTATATTAAAATTTCTGATGAAAATGAAGGAAATGGAAGAAGAGAATTAAAATATGAAGTTAAAAATAAAAATATTAGAAATGAAATTTTAGCGAAATTAAATTATTTATTAAAAATGAATAATAAAACAGTAAAATAAAAAAAAAAAAAGAATAAAATAAAAAAAGAAAATAAAATATATATATAAATTAACAATATATAAATATTTCAAATTATTTAAAATAAAAAATAAAAATAATTTATAACCTAAAAATGGATAATATAGTGAATAAATTTTATACAGGAAATATGACAAATTTCGGTTTTGGAACTTGGAATTCAATTCCAACATTTCAAAAAAGAAATAATAATAATAATAATTTTGATAGAACAATTATTCCTTCAGTTCCAGCTTCAAATTATTTAAATACAGTTCGTCCTTTAAGTCAAATAAATCCAATGCCAAAAACATTATTATCAATGAATAATAATAATTATAATAATAGTAATTATAATACAAATTATACTCCTTATAATAATAATTATGAACCAACTGGAAAAACTTTTTTATCTCCTGAAAATTTAAAAATGCAAATGTTAGAACAAAAAATAAAAAATTTAGAAATGGAAAATGAAGGAGATAAAATAACTTTTCAAAATATGATGGAAAAAATAAAAAATGATAATGAAATTGATTATAAAAATCAAATAAATGAAATGCAGAATAAAATAAGAAATCTTCAGCCTAAAAATTATTATGAAAATCCATATGAAAATAATATAGATGATAATTATGAATTAAAAAGATTAGAAAGAAGAAAACAAATACAATATGAATTAGAACAAGCAAGAGAAAAATTAAATGATGGAAATTCTTCTTCAGAAAATGAATATGAAGAAGAAGAAGAAGATGAAGAAAATTATAATAATAATAATCCAAAATTTAAAAAAAGAAAATATGATTCTTTGCCTTCTTCAGTTGATAGAAAAAGTTCAAATTTAACAAAAATTTCATCAGGAAAAAGAAAAAATACAAATACAAGTAATTTAAATAATAATTTACTTAAAACTGGAAATAGAATTATGAATAATCAAAATAATATTTTAAATTATCAAAATGAAGATTCGAAAGATTTTATGAATAAATTACCAAAACATATTGCTTTACAATTTCAATCTGATAATTTTAAAGTAAGAGCTAATTTAGCTTCTATTAAAAATTCTTTTAGAGAAATTAAAAATGAATTAGAAAGTAAATTAGAACATTTAGAAAATACACAAAAATTAAATTATGAAAGTATTAGAAATGTTATTGAACAAGGAGGAAATGATAAATTAAAAGCTTCAATAAAAAAAAATATTGATGGAAAAGATATTAATTTAGATAATTTTGAAGAAGAAATTCCAAGTTATATTAATGAATTACCTGATATGATTGATAAAAGAATTTTAGAAAATGAAGAAAAAAGAAGAGAAGATGAATTTAGAGAAATTAATGAAGAAAATAAAATGAGAGAAGAAGAAAATATGATTTTACCTTCTTATGGAAATAAAAATGAAGAAAATGAAAAATTTATTCCTAATAAAGTTAATTTACCAACTAATAATTATAATAATTTTGATTTTGGAAGAAATGATAAAAATCCTTATAAATTTAATAAAAGAAGAGATAATAATGATAATATAAATTATATGAATCCTATTGTTGATAGAAAAGGAAATCTTGATAATAAAGTTAATCCTGGAAATATTAATTTAAATAATTTAAATAATATTGGAGAAGAAGAAAGTGAAGTTACTGTTTCTAAAAATAGTAAATTATCTGAAAAAAAAAGTGAAAGTGAAATTAGTAAAAGTATTTCTCAATTAAGTAGTAAAAATAAAAATAAAAAAGATAATAAAAAAGATAATAAAAAAGATAAAAAAAAAGATAAAAAGAAAAATAAAAAAAAAAATAAATTAAATGAAGAAGAAGAAGAAGAAGAAGAAGAAATTGAAGAAGAAGAAGAAGAAGAAGAAGAAGAAGAAGAAGAAAAAAAAGAAGAAGAAGAAAGTGAAATAAATAAAAATAAACCTAAAAAACAATTAAATAATAAACCTTTAAAATTAATTGGAGGAATTTTTCAAGAAAATGAAGAAAAAAATAATCAAAAACAAATTTTAAGTAGAAAAAATGAATTTGATTATGAAAATGCTTCTGAACCTTTAGAAAAAAAAAATGCTAAACAAAAAGTTAGAAAAAGAATTGAAAGATTTAAAGATGATCCTAATGATATTGAAGAAGAAGAAAATGAAAATGAAGATTATGATATTAATGAAACAGAAGAAAATGAAGAAGAAGATGAAAATAATTAAAAAAAATTATATTTTTTTATTAAAATATTATTTATTATAAAATATATTAATTAATATATATTTTATTTTTTATTATATAATTTTTTTTTTAATTTTTTTATTTTTAAATTATTATTTTTAATTAATTAATATAATTTACTTTATTTTTCTTTTAATTTATAATAACCATTTTTATCAAAATAACCTTGTTGATTCATATCTAAATCTATATCATCCCATTCTGGATCTGGTTCATTTTCATCATAATCTTCATATAATTCATCTTTTATATTTTCTTCTATTTTTTCTTTTATTGTATTTTCTTCTTCTTCAAAAATATTTTCTTCTTTTAAAAAAGGATTAAATTCAAAATTTGGTTTTATATTTTCATCTTCACATTCTTCTTCTTCTTCTCTATTTTCATCTATTATTTTTATAGTTCCAAAATTATAATTTAAAAGAGAATCTCTTAATATATTTTTTATATTAAAATTTATATCTTCTGTTCCTGAAGATTCATAATCTATATTAAAATTATTATTACTATTTGAATCATAATTGAAAGAACTCATTCTTTCTAATTGATTATTTTCATTTTGGAATTTATTAAATATTTCATTTGAATTTAATGATTTAAAATCATATTCTATTAATTCTTCATTATCTTCTTTTATATCTTTTTCATTATAATTTATATTATTTTCTGATTTAATATCTTCTATTTTATTTTTTTCTTCTTTTTTATTTTGGATATTTTTTTCTCTTGAATTTATTTTTATTTCATTTTCAAATTCTGGAATAAATGCATTTTCTAAATTTGAAAAAGCATTATATTGTTCTATTAATTCTTTTATTTTTAATGATAATTCTTCTTTTTTTTCTTCTTTTATATTATTATTGCTTTCCTTTTTATTTATTTTTGTTTCTTTTTTTTCTAAATTATCTATTATAATTTCTTCTTTTTTATGTTCTTTATTTATCTTATTTTCTAAAAGAATTTTTTCATCTAAAAATATTTTTTCTGTTTTTTTTTTTTTTCTTTTTTTCTTTTGGTTTTCTTCTTTTGGATAATTTAAGATAATTTCATTTAGTTTTTTGGTAAATTCTTCATAAAATGCATCATTTCTTTTAATATAAGATTTTATAAATTCATTTTCAATGTTCAATTCTGTAAAATCATCTTCTTTTAAATAATTTATATTAACTATATTTTCTTTTATAATTGAAGTTTTTGTATTTAAAAAAATACAAATAAAGATTAAACCCAAAAATATAATTTTTAATATACCAAATTGAAAAAATGAATTTTCAGAATATAATAAATTATCATCTATTTTCAAAATTATATTTAAAGTTATATTTTGACAAATTCCATATTCCAAAAATAAAGTATAAACAAAATCATTAAAATTATATAAAACAGGAATTTTAATTTGTATTTCTTCTGATTGATTAATTTTTATTAAATCATTCATTTGATTTGTATAATCAATATAATTAAAATTAATACTTCTTATTTGTAATTCATAATTTCCAATATTTTTAATTTTGACATTTTTAACTAAATAATTTAAAGGTTCATTAACATTTAAAATAATAGTATTATTTTTTTGAAAAATATTATCAATAGAAAATAAAGGAATTCCTTCTCCTCCTTTTCCATTTAATGTAACAAAACTGAAAAAAGTTTGATTATTTCTTAAAACTAAAACAGAATTTATATCTAAATTTGTTAAAGGTGAAAATATTATTGGTCCAATTTTTACTATTTTTCCTGGATTTATTGTTACTAAATTTGTAGCTTTTTTATCTAAATAAACTTCTTTATATTTATTCTTTAATTCTATATCTATATTATATGATAGTAAAGCACTTTTACTTTTTGATAATATATTTTTTAAAAAAATTTCATTTTTTGATATTGTTTGATATCTACAAATTATATTGTTTATTGTTTGATGATATTTTGCTTTTAATTTGGAATTTATTTTATTTATAAAATCATCTTCAATTTTTTCTATATTAATTTCAAGTGGACTAAATAATATTTCAGGATTAAATTTATACGAATTATTATTTATAAAATAACAGGAAAAATTATAATATTCATCTTGTAAATCATTATAATTTGGAATATTAACATCTGAAAAATTAAATTTATTTCCAAAAAATTTTAAATCAGCAATAAAAGGTTTAATTGTTAAAATTTTATTTGTTGGATTATAAATATTTATATATTTTTTAAGAGAATCTCCAATTTGAACTATACTAAAATTTAACTCTTCAGTGTATTTAAAATCTGGAATTAAACCATTTTTCACACTAAAAGTTAAATTTTTGGCTCCTAAAGAAGTATAAACTGTCACATTTTTATCATCAAAAGAAACTTCTTTAAAAAATTGTTTTAATTGTTTCCATTGAAATAATTGAAAATATGATATCATATATTTATTTCTATCTATTATTTTTGAATATAATATTCTATAAGGATTAATCATTAATTTTGTTATTAAACTTGAATTATTTTGAGATGAAGAATTATAATTTGTTAAATTTTCATATGTTTTTATATAAGGAAATTTTGAAGATACTTTTAAAACTTTTAATTTTAAAGGATATGTATTATTAATAGTTATTGGTACTTTTAAAGTATTATGATAATTTATTATATCATAATAAAAATATAGATTTGACGGTATAAAATTTATTTTTCCTTTTACTAAATTCATTTTAAGTTCTAAATATTTTACATTTCCATTATCAAAAACAAAAGAAATTATTTCTGAATGATTTCCTTCTTTCATGACTTTTGTGTTTATTATTAAATTTAAATATAATTCTGAAAAAGATGGGATAATAATCTTTTTCATCTTCTTTGAATTTTTTTCAAAAACTAATTTATTAGATGTTGTAATAATTTTAAATGAAATATTAATATTATTATGATTTATTAAAATAAGATTTCTTGTTATATTTTTTTTTAAAGGTATATCACATAAATCAAAAATATTTGTAGTTAAAGGATCATTAAAATTATGAATTGTTTGAAATAAATTTAATTCTTCACATATTTCCAAAGTCCCATTATTTAATTTACAAATAGATAAATCAAAGGATTTATCATATATTTTAAAAGGAAGAATATAAAAAGAATTTAAATAATTATTTAAAGGAATAAAATAATTTTTAACATTTAAAACAGAAAAATTTTCACCTGCTTTCATTTCGATTATTAAAATATTTCTTTTTGGACTCCAATAATTAACTTTAAAATAATTAGTAATATTTAAACTTTCATAATTATTTTTTATACCAATTATATCAAATGGAATTTCATTTGGAAATGACATTCTATGAATATAATCCTTATTTTCTAGATTTTCAATATTTATATAATTATTAAGAATATAATTTTTATCTTCATTTATTTCATAATAGAATCTATATTTTAATTTAATTATTGGTTTTATTTTATTATTTGTTTCTAAATAAAATGTTCCTATAAATTTTTTATTTTCATTATACTTTATATTAGAAGTATTTAAAAAAAGAAATCCAATGGTTCTTATTTGGTTAAAATTTATAACTATATTATCTTCTTTTTTAATAAAACCAATATTTTTTTCATTATTTTTAAAAAAAATATCTATAATTAATAATTTTTGTTTTTCATATTTATTACTTATACTAATAGGAATAACTCTAATTTCTTGATTAAAATTTTTGACAATTCCAAAATCAAAAAAAGAAGGAAAAATTTTAAAAGGTATATTTTCAATTTGAATTAAAACAGGAATAGAAATAATTTCTTTATTTGTTTTTAAATTTAATAAACCATATTCATTTCCAGAATAATCATCAAATATATTTAAAGCCAAAATTTTTTTATTAGTTTTAGAAGGAATTTCAATATCTTTATTTATTCCATTAAAAAAAGATAAACTTATTGAATTAAATTTATGATTTATTTCATTAATAATTAAAGTTTCTGAATAAGGATTATAAATTGAAATTTCTGATGAAAATAATTTTCCTTTATTCCATACTCTAAAATATATAGGTTTAATATTATAATTATTTTCTATTCCTTTAATTTCAATTGGATAAATTATAACATATGAAATATTATCAATTATTATTTCTATATAAATATTTCCTTTTATAACTTCTAATAAATGTGACAAAATTAATATTTGGAATATATTTGTTTCTCCGGAAATAAGAATTTTTGGATAAATTTTTTTTTGATTACTATTTTTTTCTATTTTAATTTGATATAAATCAGTTTTTACATCTACAATTAAAATATTATTCTCATAAATATTTTCCATTTTTAAAGTAGTTATTGAAGGAATACAAATTTGTTTTTCAATATTAATATTTTGAGGTATAAAATTTATCTTATCTTTTATTTTTTCAAAAGATTCAACCTTTTTAATTTTTTTAATTAATTTTATCTTATTTTTAAAATATTCATCTTTGTTTGGATAAATTAAAGCGGTAATATTATCAGAATATTTTTCTAAATTTAAATTTAAATTTTTTTTTATCATTTTAGAAATTTGATTTTTATTATGAGTAACTTGCATATTAACTAAAATATTTGAAGGAAAGACATATATATGTTTGTTAAATTCTAAATTTTTATTAAATTTAAGTTCATTTAAAATTTTATTTTTAGAAAAAAGTTTTGTTTTTTCTAAAAATAAATTTTGTTGTTTTAATAATGGTTTTTGACTATATATTTCCTTGAAAAAAATAAAAAAAAATAAAATCCAATTTAATATTTCTTTAATTTTCATTTAAAATTAAAAGAATATTTTATTAATGAAAGAAATTATTTTAATGAAATAAAATAAATAAAATATTAATAAAAAAACCAAAAAAAAATATTAATTAATAAAAAAACTTTTTATCTAATAAAAAAAATTTAATCTTTTCTTTCATAAAGTAAAGCATAAGCTTTATCTAATTCTAATTTATTAATATCAGGAACAATTTTACATTCTTCATCTTGAAATAAATACCATTGATTATTAATATAATTTTTACAAGAAGCATAATAATGTCCTCCCATCATTCCAACTCCTCCAATATGAAATATTATTCCTCTTAAATTATATATTATGTCTTTTGATGAATCTGACATATATTTATTTAAATTAAAATTTTCTATTGGAAATTTTATA
The DNA here is from genome assembly GCA_023805745.1 of Isotricha sp. YL-2021b. NCBI lineage: Eukaryota > Ciliophora > Litostomatea > Vestibuliferida > Isotrichidae > Isotricha > Isotricha sp. YL-2021b. Next base: position 10,795 of record JAJJKW010000367.1, on the reverse strand, counting down.
TTTCTATCATCTTTTTTTAAATTATGTGTTCTTAAAAAATGAAAAAATAAATATTTTGGAGAATTTTTTATTTTTGTCTGTTTTATATGCTCTGTTGGTCTATTACAATATCTACATTCTGAACAATAATTATCTTTATAATGTTCTTTACATGTTTGATATTCTAAACATTTATCTAATGATAATTCTTCAATTTTATCTTCTTTTTTTTTTAATAAATTTATTTCTAAATAATTTTGAAAATTATTTATAAAAGATAAATTATTACATTTCCTTTCATTCCAAATAATAAATAATTGTAAATTTGTATCATTTTTTATATTTATTGCTTCAAGATATTTTTGTAAACTTATATTTATATTTGGAATTAATATAGAATCTCTTATAGTTTGTAAGGAAGTTTTTAAAGATGGATTTATACATATCAAAAAATTAAAATTATTTTTAATATAATTCAAACATTTTGCATTTTCAAAATTATTATTAAAATTTAAAAATTCATGTGATGAATAAAAATTATCTTCTGAAACGTTTATATACATTGAATAATAATCAATTATTCTTTTATATAAATAATTTAAATTATCTTCAATATCAAAAATAAAATATTTCCCAATTCCTTTTTTTAAAGTATTATCTTTATGATATATAAAATTTGAAATAATAACTTTTATTTTCTTATGTGCTTTTATATTTGGATTTAATATTTCTTCTCTTATTTGATTATGATTAGAATTTATTTTTAAATATAAACTATTTGTATCAAATGTTTCTTCAATACATTGAATAAAGATTAAACTTTTTTCTTTTGTAAAAAGCTTTTTCAATAAAATATCTTCTGATAAAATTTGTTCATCAGTTTTATTAATACAAATTAAATTATTTAAACCAATATTTATTTTGAAAAAATCTAAAATATTTTTAATTTTGAATGTATTATATTCTTTTATTAAAATAGGGAAATCGATTTTTAAAATTCTGGAATCTAATTGTTCAATAATTATAAAGCAATTTATTAAATAATAATTTTTAAATAATTTTTCTTCTTCTTCATCAAAAAAAAATGCAGGTTTATATAAAGAAAGTTGAATCATATTAAAAGGATCATAAGTTTTTTTAGTATAATGGCATGATAAACATTCATTTGAAGTTTCAAAAGCACCATAAAATAAATCAATAATAATAGATTTATTTCTTGTATTAAATAAATTCCAAAATTTTTCATAAGAAATTATATCAGAAGTATAATTATTTTCAATACTTTTTCCATTATTCATATCTTCATTTAAAACATCTAATAAATATATTAAAAATTGACTTGCATCTTGTTGTTCATAATTTTGATATATTTTATTATATTTTCCAATTGTTTCTTTTAAATTTTTTGGAAAAATTTCTTCTAAATCATTTGGAATCCATAATTGTTCTAATAATTTAACATATTCTTGTATAATTTCTCCTTTTGAACCTTCTGGATTATTTTTATTTATTTTATTTTTATATTTTCCTTCTAAAAAATACCTAGTTAATGGGAATATATTACTTAAACATTGATAAACTGCATTCATATAACATGTATTTCCTATATTTGTTATTCCTCTTTTTCCATTTAATTCTTTTATCCCTATTTTTCTATTTATATAATTTTCTGTATTTATTAGTAAATAATTTGGAATTTCTTTTAAATAATTATATATATCATTGTTTATATTATTTTCTTTTTGCTCATGTGTTATATTATTATTCAGAAAATAAATAAATATTGGGTTGTCACATTGTGATTTACCAAATTGATATATTATTTTATTTAATGTATTATTTTCAATATTCTTCTTTATATTTTCCAAATTTTCTTTTAATTCAAATAAATCATCTTTTTTAATTTGGCCTAAATGTTTTGGTAATTTATCAGAATGAATTTTTGCTAATAGTTTTATAATTCTAATAAATATTTTATCTTTTTTTAAATAAGAAAAGTTAAAATGTTCTAATAATTGATTTTTTTGTTTATCATAAAATATAATAATACTTTCTTTAGTATTTTTAATAACTTCATAATCATAACCATAAATATCTTTAATCACATCCCAAAAATTTTTTTTAATTATAACATAATCTAATGTTTCTTTAATGTTATCTTTTAATAAAATATTTTCAGGATCTTTTAATTCATTAGTGTTCAAATAACTATTTATATCTTTAATAATATTTTCATTTATAATTTTTCCTGGGTTATTATTTTCATTATTATTTTCAATTTTTATTTCATTATTATTATTATTTTTCCTTTTTTCAAAATCAACATATATTTTCCATTTATCAAACCATACTTTTGAAATACAATATTCATATTCTTCATTATTTTGATTTATAATATTTTCCATTGATTCAATATAATATTTAAATTGAGTACATTTATCTATATTTTTTTTTGAAATTTCTTCCATCTTTTTTAAATTAAAATATATATAATAAAAAGATAATAAAACTATTAATATTTATATTAATTGTTTTATTATATTTTTCATTTATCAATTATTAATTTCCTTTTTTATAAAAATAAGTTAATTAAAAAATGATAATGGTTTTTATTAATTAACTCTTTTTAAAAAAAATAGGGAGAGTTTATAAAATAATATTTTTAGGATATATACAAAATCAAAATATTAAAATAAAAATCATATTCTTTTTTCAATACTTTATTGTGAATTAGTTCAGATTGGATTTACATAATATTTTATTTCAAAGTTAATATTTAAAAAATAGTTTGAATAAAAAATAATATTTATAGACATGAATTAAAATATTTTATAAATGGATTTTAATTATCCAAAAAATACTTATTGGAATTTTGATAATTCTCAAAAAGAGAAAAATGAAGATTATGAAAAATATAAAGAATCATTGTTTCCAACAAAAGAAAATTCAAAAGATGGTATATTCGATAATAATTTAAGTTCAAAAGATGAAGATTCAATTTTTTATAATGACGAAAAAGCTCAAAATAAAAATGAAAATTTTGATTTTTTGAGAAATAATAATAATCAAGAAAATTTTAATAATTCAATTTTAGATAATGAAACTGAGAATTATTTAGATTCAAATAAAAAAGAAATAAGACAAGAACAAAATACTCTTTATAAGCAAAATGATTTTTATGAAGAAAATGTAATAAAAGAAGAAAATAAAATTGAAGAACAAAGTAATAATAATTATCTTGAAAAAAAAAAAAGAGGAAGAAAAAAAAAAAGTGAAGATTCAAGTAATTCTGCTCATACTAATTCAGCTAAAGATAATGTAAATTATAAATTAAAAGTTCAATCAATGAAATCACTTTATCATTTTTTCAATAGTCATATTAAACCATTTAATATGTGTTCACTTAATAAAATTTCAGGAGATATTGTAAAAGATGGAAAAAAAGATTCAAATTTAGCATTTTATGATAGTACAATTGAAACAATTTTACAAAAAAAAAAATCAAAAAGACATGAAAAAACAAATAAAAAAGAAAATAAAGAAATAATTGATTTTTTAAAAGAGAAGAATTTTATTTGTAAAAAAATATCAGAAATGAAATTAATAGATTATATTAATAACATTTTTATGAAATATTCTTCTGAAGATTTTAAAAAACAATTCGGTGTTGAAAATAGTTTTTTATTTAAAGAAATTGATTTAACAGATGAACAAAGAAAAACAATGAAAGAATTAGTAGAATTTGGGATAATAAAATATTTTCAAAAAATCTCAGGAAGAAAAAGAAGAAAAAAAGAAACTTAACAATAATATTTTTCAAAAAGAGTTAAGACATTTATAATTTATCAATACTTAAATTATTATTTATTTTAATTATTTTCACAATTTTTCCAAAAAAAGAGAGAAAACTTAATTAATTCTTAATTATTAAAAAAAACATTTTTAAAATAATATTTTAAAAAGAATTTATTATTTTTTTTAATATTTATTAATATTTTGAAAAGGATTTAATTTTAACTCTTTTTTTTGACCAAGAAAAAATTCATTTTTATAAATTTATAATTTAAATATCCTATTCATATGGAAACATTTTTTTATTGAAAGGAAGTTTTTTTTTTTTGAAAAATGAAATAATCAAAAATACATTTTCAACACAATACAGAAAATTTAAACTTCACTAAAAAAATTCAAAAAAATTTACAATAAAATGAAAAGAAATATTTTTGAAAAAGAGATAAAAAATAAAAGATAACGAATTTCCCAGAAAAAAATTAAATTCTTTTGATAATTTACTAAAAAATAAAAGTTATAATTAATGAATATATAATTTTTATTTAAAGTAAATTACTAAAAATTGAAAACAATTTTTTAAAAGAAAAAAAAGATAAATAAAAAATTACATTAAAATTAAATAAAATAAAATAATATTATTTGAATCAAAAAATAAAAAAAGATGAAAAAATGAAAATTAAAAAAAAAAGAATAATAAAAAATGAATTGATTTTTTCTAAGATTGGGCTAATGAAAAAAAACAATATTTACGACTTAACTTTTCTAAAAATTGTTTCTTAATAAATGAAATGGATTTTTTTATGAAAAAGATATTTTTCTATATTAATTTAGAGAACAAAGAAGACTAAAAAAATGATTAATGATTTCTTTTAGAAAAATAAAAAGAAATTAAACCTCTAAATAAGAAAAAAAAATAAGAGTATTGATATATATATTATTATTAAATCCATATAAATAAAAAGATGAATAAATTAATCAAAACCCTAAAAAAATTTATATTATTATAACCTATAATATTAAATATTAACTATATAAAAACTCTTAAGAAAATATTTTTATTCATAATCAAAATTATCAAAATTATCTTCAATTTCTTCAGAATATGCTTCTCTAATTAAATTTTCATGTCCATTCCAAGTAAATTTTCCACCAGAACCTTTTTTAGAAATTTCTTTTCCTCTTCCAGTTCTTGATAAATGTCTATCATATAATTGATTTTTAATTTGTTCTGGTTTTTTCATATTATCTTTCATCCATTTTTTTACTGGAATATGATTTTCTTTTTTATTTTTTTTTATATGCATATCTTCTGGCATTTGAGCATTCATTTTTTATTTTATTTTACTTCTTTTTTAGAAGCTTATATATTTTTTTTTTATTATAATATTATAATTGAAAATTTTTTTTATTTTTAAATATTATTTATTTTTTAAAAAAATATATTTCTTTTCAATTAAATTTAGGATGAGTTATAAAAGTTCTTAATTGTACTTTTTTATCATAATTAAAAGTTGATATTATCATTTCACATTTTTTAATTAAATCTTCTAAATATTTTGCCATAAGAGTTTTTTCTGAATTTAAATCTTGATATAAAATATCATAAATATTAGAATAAAATGACATATTTAAAATTTCTTGAATTTTTTCAACTATTTCATCTTTATTTGAAAATAAATCTAATTCTTTTAAATTTTTAATATCTTCTATATTTTTACTTAAAATATAATAATTTTGTTCTAATAAACTTTTAAAAATGGAATTTTTACTATCTAAAAGATTTTGCATACTTTCAATAAAATTAGTACTATTAGAAACTGTTTTTTCAGATTGATAAATTAATTTTTGTTGTTTATAAAAATTATTCATTTGTTCAAAATTATTTTGAACTAATGAAATTTCATCTTGAATTGAAGAAGAAATATTTTTTTTTTCTTTTTCAAGATTTCTATTATATTCATTTATTAATCCGTTTTTATAATTAGTAATTTTATTTTCATTTTGAATATTTAACATTTTTTTTTTACTTTCTAATATAAATTCATTTGAATTTTTTATTGATTTATTGTCATTTTTATTATTTGAATTTTCTTTTGAATTTATATTATTTTCATATTCTAATTTTTTCTTTTCATATTTTTCTTTTAATTCATTTATTTTTTTATCTAATTCAAGAGATAAATTTTTTTCATATTCATTAATTTCTCTTTGACTTTCTAATTCTAATTTATTAATTTGATTTTGAAAATCAATATCTTTTTCATAATTTGAATTATAGTTTTTACTTGTTTGAATTGTATCTAATTCATTTTTTAAATCATCTATTTCTTTATTTAAATTATCAATTTTTTTTTTATTTTCTGATTTTGCATTTTTAGTTTTTAAATTATATTCTTTTTCTAATTCTTTTTTTATTTCTTCTTTTTGTTCTTTTAATTTTTCTTTATGTTCTTTTTCTGCTGCTGCTTGTCTTTTTTTTCTTTGATTTTCTAATTTTTCTTTTTCTTTTTCCATTTCATCTTTTAATTGCTTTTCATATTTATTTTTTAATTGTTCTTCATCATCATCTTTATTATATTTATATTTTAATTCTAATTTTCTTTTTTTTTCTCTTATTTTTCTTTCAACTTCATCTTTAAAATTTTGAAAATCTTCTTCAGTTTCAATTTTATCATTTGTATCTAATGAATCTAAACTTATATTTGAATTTTCAGAATCACTATTATTTATATTTTTTTTATTTTTAATTGACCTTATATTATCTTTTTCATCATCCTTATTTATTCCTTCATTTTTGTTTTTTTGAACTATAACTCCTCTGATCATTTATAAATTAAAAATTACGATTAAAATTTAAGAAAATATTTTAATTGTTAATTGATGTAAATTATTTAATAATTTTTTTTTAAAATTAAAAATTTATATCATAAATAAATAAATAAGGCCATAAATATAAATAAATTTTATGGGAAGAAATAAATTTTTAAATATTTCATTGATTAATTGGAATCTCGGAGATATATTTTTTAAATTTAAATTTAATTCAAAATGAATTATCATTATAGAAAAATAGAAAATTGAAATGAATTTTTCTAATGTTAAATATAGGAAAAGAAGAAATAATGGAGAAAACATTTATATAATATTTAATAAAAAAAAATTATTTTTTTAAAATGAATTATTTAAATAATGAATAAATTTAAACAAATTCTTTTTTCAAAAGAATAATTTAAAAAATAATTTTACAAATATTTTTATTTATTTATTAATCTTTTAAATTAAAAAAAATAATTTTGTAAATAAAAGATATTCTGAAAAAAATTTGAAAACAATAATATTAACATTTATAACAAATTAAAAAACATAAATTAATATAAAACAAATTTAAAAGTAAAAAAAGTAAAAGATTAACAATGTTAATTGAATAATTTATCTTTTTTTTAAATCTAATTTTAAATTTATTTATCTTTATAGACACCAAGCATTATAACAATCTTTTTTGCAAATTAAATGTAACATACCATGGCATTTGGAACGACAACGATCATAAAATTTTTGATTGACACAACCAGTTAAAGATCTTAAAGTTGGTTTTTCATTAATACAATTCATAACATTTTCTTGAATAACGAAATAGGCGGAAAAAACAGTTGAAATTATGTTAGAAATATCTTTAGTTTCAAAAGCTTGAATAACATTTATAACTTCTTCTTTTATTTTTTCATTTTTTAAAATACATAAAACAATATCTATCTTTTCTTTTTGAATATTATTTCCTGTTACTAAAGCTATTAATAAAATAATAAGAATAGGTTTCATTTTTTTTTAATATATTATTTATTAATTATTATTATATGTGAATAAAATAAAAAAATAAATTTAATATAATTTTGATTTTATTCACTTTATAATTGAGTTAAATAAATCCATTCAGAATTTGTTAAAAATCCAAAATTTTTTATTCATAAAACTTTTTAATAGGATACATAGGATGAAAAATCCTTCTAAAAGATAAATAAAAGTAACACAAGGATTAGGTAATTTCATCCTTTAATATATCTTATTTTATTTTGAAGTTTGAAAATTTTTATTTTTTATATAACCTTAAAATTACTCTACATAATTATTTATTAGATTTAAAGATGTTTATTAAAAAAATTATTGTTGTCATAATTTAACTTTTAAAATGATTTTGTCAGAAGAAATTATAATTTCCAAATATTTTGGTTTTGAATCTTTAATATATTCTTCTTTTTCATGTTATTTAATTATATAAATTGAATATGTCTGTATATTTATAAAAAAAGAGATAAAAAAATAATAAACAATTTGAATATATATTATATTGACAATTTCATTGTTAAATTATTTTTTTTTTTTCATTCTTACTTAGTATTATATGACAACAAAAAAAAAATTTCCTTTTATGTTAAAAACTTTTATTTATTCTGAAAAAGGAAATCAAAAGAATTAATAAGACAGTTAAAATTATTTGTAATAAATTAAAATAAAAATAAATAAAACAATTCATGAAAATTTCAAAAAAAGAAATCTTTAAAAATGTTTTCTTGTTTTATTTGAAAATGTGTTTTCACATATCATATATTTATTATTTTCAAAAAAAGATGAAGATGAGCAAATTTTAATCATTAATAAATAAATTGTACTGATTTCGTTTAATTTTATTATCTTTTTTTTTTAATGAAAAATTATTTATACAGCTTGAATATTTCAGATTTTTTTGTCATTTTTTTTACAAAAAATATTCATTAATTTGAAAATAATATAAATAATAATTTAAATTATATAATAATTATTTTATTCTGAAATATCTTTCCTACATGATAATATTTATAGATCAGTTTTGAAGGAGGAAGTTAGTTTGAATTAGGGAAAGTTAAAAAGTAGTTATAAAAACTTTTTCTTCTTTATATTTATTTTTGTTTTATTCTTTCATTATTTAGCATTTTTATACTTTATTTTTAATTTTTTGTTTTTTATTATTCAAAGAGCAATTGACTTTTTTCTATATTATAATAAATTAAAAATTATTATTTTATTTTAAATTCAATATTATTTTTTATTTTAGGGCTTAATTTTAATATCTTTAATAAATTATAAATAAATAAATAAAATTAATTTTCGATATAAAAATTATTTTCATAAAAAAAATTTAAAATCTGTTTTGAAAGTTTTGATAAAATTAAAATGAACAATTACAAAATCAAAATAATCAAAAAATTGTTTATTTAAAATCTTTCAACTTCCCATACATAAAAAAAATCAATACCCAACTCTTTAAACAATAAAAAAGAAAAAAAAAGTCAAAATTCCAAAAAAAAACATATTACCTTCAAAAAAAATCCAAAACAATAAAAAAAAATATATATATAAATCTAAATATATATAAAAAAAAAAAAAAAAATGAAAGCCTATGCAATGTTACAAATCGGCAAAGCCGGTTGGATCGAGAAAGAAAAGCCAAAATGTGGTCCAATGGACGCAATCTGTCGTCCCTTAGCAGTCTCCATCTGCACAAGCGATATCCACACAGTATGGGAAGGAGCAATAGGAGAACGTCACAATATGGTCTTAGGTCACGAAGCCTGTGGAGAAATCGTCGAAGTGGGTTCCTTAGTAAAAGATTTCAAAGTAGGAGACAAAGTTTTAATTCCTGCAATTACACCTGATTGGAATTCCCTAGAAGCACAAGCTGGTTTCTCAATGCACTCACATGGAATGTTAGCAGGATGGAAATTCTCTAATCACAAAGATGGAGTCTTCTCTGAATTTTTCCATGTCAATGATGCTGATGGAAATTTAGCTCTTTTACCTAGTAATATCAATCCTGTTAATGCTTGTATGCTCTCTGATATGGTTCCTACTGGGTTCCATGGTGTCGAACTTGCTGATGTTCAATTCGGAGATGAAGTTCTTGTCATTGGAATTGGACCTGTCGGACTCATGTCTGTTGCTGGTGCTTATTTAAGAGGTGCTAGTCGAGTCATTGCTGTTGGTACTAGACCTAAATGTGTCGAAGTTGCTAAGAAATTTGGAGTTAAGGATTTTATTTCTTATAAAGATGGAACTATTTCAGAACAGGTTTTAAAGTTAACTAATGGAAAAGGAGTTGATAAAGTTATTATTGCAGGAGGAGAATGTGATGTTTTTGTTGAAGCTGTTAAATCTGTGAAAGCTGGAGGAAAAATTGGGAATGTTAATTATTTCGGATCTGGAGAATTTATTACAATTCCGAGAGTGGAATGGGGTGTTGGTATGGGACATAAGGTTATTAATGGTGGATTAATGCCTGGTGGAAGATTAAGAATGGAAAAACTTGGTTCTTTAGTCTCTTCTGGAAGATTAGATGTTTCTTTATTAGCTTCTCATGTTTTTAATGGATGGGAACATTTAGAAGAAGCTATTTTATTAATGAAAGATAAACCTAAAGATTTAATTAAATCTGTTGTTGTTATTGATAAAAATTATTTTGTAAATAAATAAATTATTTATTTAGTCATAATTATTTATTATGGCTTTTCTATTTAACAAAAATTAAGAATTTTTTAGTGTTGATTTAAATTATTTTTTTTTATTTTTATATTTTATTAATGAATGTTTTGATTATATTTTGGAATACCAAATTAAATTATTTTTTATCATGAAATTTATATAATGGAATAATAAGTATTTTTTTCAATTTATTTAAACTTATTTCTTATTATTTTATTATTTAAATCCTATTCTTATATTTCTTTATTAATTTTTAGATTTAAATGAATCTTATATTTTCTTAATATTTATTATTTTAAATTCCATATTAAAAAATTAAATAGGATAATTAGATACTTTGTATTATATATTACAAAAATAATTATTCTATATCATTAATATTTATATTTCTTAATTTTATATATTATAATTGTATTTTATCTGTTTATAAATTATTAATATTTCTATGATATTATTTTAATGAAAAAGAAAAAAAAATTATTGGGGATTGGGGATTGGGGATTGGGGATTG